>CM059304.1:0-115000 GCA_030340665.1 Neosalanx taihuensis | reverse complement strand
GCAGGAGGAGGGCAGGAGGAGGCAGGAAGAGGCAGGAGGAGGCAGGAGGAGGCAGGAGGAGGCAGGAGGAGGCAGGAGTCCAGCTTCTCATCGCTAATGTTGCAATGAAATTAGTCACGCTCAGGAACATCTTTACACAAACTCACAAGGTTGAAGGCTTTTCAAGGGAGTTGAGTACTAATCCAGGCAATGATGATAGATTTGAACATTTCCAGTTTACACCAGTTTATTGATGTTTTCCCTTCAGAACTGTGGTTCATTTCTGAAGCATTATTCACTTATTGTTGTTATTAAAGTGAAATCTCTTGTCTCACCCTCTGGCATGTACAGTATTAATATCCCTTCAGATGGCTGCACTGGAGATGCTCTGAGGGTTTAAACTGAGGAGAGAACATGACATCAACACCCATTAAATATTCACTGTGTTTGGACACACCTCATCAAACAGCCCCTCCCATTCTGCACTCCACATGTTGATGTCATCACTGTGGTGATATGGAGGGTTAGTGATGTCATCACTGTGGTGATATAGAGGGTTAGTGATGTCATCACTGTGGTGATATGGAGGGTTAGTGATGTCATCACTGTGGTGATATAGAGGGTTAGTGATGTCATCACTGTGGTGATATGGAGGGTTAGTGATGTCATCACTGTGGTGATATGGAGGGTTAGTGATGTCATCACTGTGGTGATATAGAGGGTTTGTAAGGTGTAGCTAGCTGGTAGTTAGGGTTAGTTAAGTGTTAATCACTCTTTGTGTTGCTGTGTGTCTGCAGGAGTATCAGTCTTGTAACTCCTTCCCATGTCCTGACCTGAAGAAGACCACCCCCTGGACGCCCTGGACGCCCGTCAACATCTCAGATAACGGGGGTCACTATGAGCAGCGCTTCCGCTACACCTGTAAGGCCCGTGTGCCAGAGCCCGCCCTCCTGGAGGTGGGACGCCAGAGGATTGAGATGCGATACTGTTCCAGTGACGGATCCACAGGATGCTCCACAGACGGTGAGCAGACGCTGCTCAGACTTTCCTCTGTGACCAGCATTGATGGTTTCCATTTTCTGTTTCTCTCGTCTCTCTTTCGTCTCTCGTCTCTCTTTCGTCTCTCGTCTCTCTTTCGTCTCTCGTCTCTCTTTCGTCTCTCTCCCTCTCCTCTCCTCTTTGTCCCTGCAGGGTCCTTCATCAGTCCTTCATCCTTCATCAGTTGTCAACTTGTCTTTTTGTGAATATCTCTCTCTCCTTCACAGCCGCTTTCTCTTCTTCTTAGTCACTCTGTCCAGATCAAGTATTCAAACTGCTTGGAGATCCTTCTAGTAGCTCCGAGCCACAGAAAGCAGCTGTAGTCTAACAGCCACAGTTTATCTGACATTTACCCACAGCAGGACTCCCAGCTGGTTGTAGCTCCCAGATCCCAGATCCCAGATCCTGTTTTCTCCTGTCTCACCTGCTGTCAGACAGTCTGTTACAGTCTGATCACAGTCAGACAGACTGGTGTGTTAGTGGGAGAGAGGAGGTAACACAGAAGGAGGCAGTATCATGGTTGTGGATACAGACGCAGCTGTTCAAATTTGGTGGTTTATTGAGTCGCTTGCAGGTCAAGAGAGACCCAGGTTCTTGGTCCAAAGCATTAATATGGGCTCTGGTCTCTATTCTCTCTCAACTTTGTTTCTCTTTACTGGCTCTCTCACTCTCGGTCACTGTCTGCTTGTTTGGTTTCTGTCTCTCTTTCTCTCTCTCTGAGGTGACACTAGATTCCTAGGTCCCTGTTACCTCAGCTATCACAGATGATGCAGGCAGTGTCCCTTTACAGAAAACTTGTTAATAGAAAAGTGTGTCATGGCTTTGATTTGCAGGAGCTTGTATAAGAAACAAAGTGTTTCATTAAAGACTTAACACTGCCACCCTGAAGTCAGACTAACTTCTGTTATGTGTTAATTAAATCCTTTCAAAGGGACCGAACATGCGCTTTTCACTTGTTGTTGTTAAAAAAAGTCTCTGTCTCTGTTGTGGAGATAAGTTATATAAAACAGCAGATGGTGAAGTTGTGTTGGTTGACTTGTATGTGTTCATACTACTGTATATTTCTGATTTAAAGCCAGCCTGGCCAACCTCCCCACTCCCCCTCTTCCACCACTGCTGAGAGTTTAAGCTTCTTAGCTTAAGACCTTATACACAGTGAACTTGGAAAAGTGACAGAAACAGGCTGGTGTCGTGTGGTTGTCTCTAGAGATAACCCCTGTCCTCTGTCGTGTGGTTGTCTCTAGAGATAACCCCTGTCCTCTGTCGTGTGGTTGTCTCTAGAGATAACCCCTGTCCTCTGTCGTGCTGTTGTCTCTAGAGATAACCCCTGTCCTCTGTCATGCGGTTGTCTCTAGAGATAACCCCTGTCCTCTGTCGTGCGGTTGTCTCTACAGATAACCCCTGTCCTCTGTCGTGTGGTTGTCTCTAGAGATAACCCCTGTCCTCTGTCGTGTGGTTTTCTCTAGAGATAACCCCTGTCCTCTGTCGTGTGGTTTTCTCTAGAGATAACCCCTGTCCTCTGTCGTGCGGTTGTCTCTAGAGATAACCCCTGTCCTCTGTCGTGTGGTTGTCTCTAGAGATAACCCCTGTCCTCTGTCGTGTGGTTGTCTCTAGAGATAACCCCTGTCCTCTGTCGTGTGGTTGTCTCTAGAGATAACCCCTGTCCTCTGTCGTGTGGTTGTCTCTAGAGATAACCCCTGTCCTCTGTCATGCGGTTGTCTCTAGAGATAACCCCTGTCCTCTGTCGTGCGGTTGTCTCTACAGATAACCCCTGTCCTCTGTCATGTGGTTGTCTCTAGAGATAACCCCTGTCCTCTGTCGTGTGGTTTTCTCTAGAGATAACCCCTGTCCTCTGTCGTGTGGTTTTCTCTAGAGATAACCCCTGTCCTCTGTCGTGTGGTTTTCTCTAGAGATAACCCCTGTCCTCTGTCGTGCGGTTGTCTCTAGAGATAACCCCTGTCCTCTGTCGTGTGGTTGTCTCTAGAGATAACCCCTGTCCTCTGTCGTGTGGTTGTCTCTAGAGATAACCCCTGTCCTCTGTCGTGCGGTTGTCTCTAGAGATAACCCCTGTCCTCTGTCGTGCGGTTGTCTCTAGAGATAACCCCTGTCCTCTGTCGTGTGGTTGTCTCTAGAGATAACCCCTGTCCTCTGTCGTGTGGTTGTCTCTAGAGATAACCCCTGTCCTCTGTCGTGCGGTTGTCTCTAGAGATAACCCCTGTCCTCTGTCGTGTGGTTGTCTCTAGAGATAACCCCTGTCCTCTGCAGACTGTCTGTCACTGTAGAGAGTCTTGCCTGTCTTGGAGAGAGAAGCAGGTATAGGATGAAGGGGGCATCTTAACAGTCACAAGATCTGCGTCTTTGTATCCACTGTTAGCACTCAGGGTGTCCAAAGCATGGTGTGTTTGTGTATGTGAGTGTGTATGTGTGTGTCACCCCCCCACCCCACCCCCTGCCTGATTCCCTGCAGCCAGCATAGTGATAGATACCCTCACAGACCCTCACAGACCCTGCAGTTAACTTATATCAAACCAAGAGGCTATTCCAAGATAATGATCACCACTCTGAAAGGATGTATTGATGTCCACGATCGGGGAAACTCCTGGATATCTTCCTGATATGATGAGGGTCCATCAGGAACAGTCTGGCATCTGATGAAGATTTAGAGTTAGCATTAAGCTGCTCACCATCGATCCAGCCTACTTGACAGACCCCCAGTCCCCTCCCCCCCCCCCCCCTTCCTGCCTCCTCTAGAAGGAGGCTGTAAAGCAGGGCAGCACATTGTGTGTACATGTGCCTTTTTATGCATCCACAAATTTAGTGTGTCCTTGTGTGTCTTGTGTTTGTGGGCGAGTTTGTGTTGTGTGTGTCTGATTGTGATCAGCACAGTAAACTAAACAGCAAGGTTGTGTGTCACTAGCCGATAGAGAGTGTTACACACTTCCACAAAACAAACTATAAACTACCACACTGCTCACAGTCTGAAAACGACATCAATAAACATACACTGTGTGTTCCTACACAAGGTAAGCTGCTCCTAAGGCACATTTAAAAGACCCTTTCGAAAACAACAGTTCCTTGACAGAAAGTATATTTTGCCAGCCTCTTGAAAAGTCCTCTGTTGCAGACAGTCAAAAGACTAAAAGACTGTCAGCTGGTCCCCAAGTTCTCAGGTGTGTTTGACAGTTTCCTGATGTTCATTTCCCTGCTTGAGATCTGCCCCCTGTGAACCTGACAACATGAGGAGTGTTTCCACAGTGTCTGTGGAGTAATCTGTATTCGCTGAAAGAAATCATGCAGATATGATTTATCTGAGTGGTGAGATGGAGTCATCTCAGACATACGGAGCCATTTCGTTCCAGCGATCAAAGTTTAATAGCAGTGATTAACTAATGACTAAGGATCTGAAGCGATTAAGAAATGTATCTTGGCTTTGATACACAGTGATTGTTCTGTAATCTTTTCATTGCCAGCTTATTTCTCACTCTCCAGAATTATTCTTTTTTTCACCCTTGTTTCACCTTGCTGTGAACACTGACTGATCTTCAAATCTGTTTCCTCTGTTATCTGTGTCGGCCTGTGCTTTGATTTAAGGATGAAAATACTTTGTTGTTTCCAACGTTCAATGAAAAACATCTCCTTTCCTCCAGTATGTCCACATGCAGCATGACCTTCATGATGTTTTATTGAACAGACAGGTAATAATGTTTTTGGGGCAGTGCAGTGTGCGGTGCAGTGTGCAGTCCAGTGTGCAGTCCAGTGTGTAGAAGCCTCTGGAATGGTCACAGTAACGCTCAGTAAAGTCGCAGCTCAGGAGGAAAATTTGAAAAAGGTTTTTATGATTTGGAAGGACGTCAGTCTGTCTGTATGTCTGTGTTTATTTGACTACACATCGAACAGAAAGAGATGGAGGTGGAGAGAGAATGTTGTCCTTGTCCCTCACTGTGTCCCTGTACTTGCTGTGAGTCGCTCTGGATAAGAGCGTCTGCTAAATGGCTAAATATAATGTACTATTTATGTAATCGGCTGAAAAGCTTTTTTGGCTTTTGTAAGTTATGACTCCATTTGTCTTAAAAGAAACAGTGAAATGTCAGTATGAGTGATGTTTCAGCTTAGATACACTGAGTGCAAGGCCAGGTCCTCTTACCGAGCAGACATCACTAGCAGCTCATAAGAACCTAATCCACCTGGCTGATGAATGACAACATTACTGTATCCTCGTCCCTTCAAAGTTTCTGTCTGTCCATCTCTCCCTGCCTCCCTTCCTCCCTCTCTCTCCATCTCTCCCTTCCTCCCTCCCTCCCTCTCCATATCCCTCCCTCCCTCTCTGTCCATCTCTCACTCCCTCCCTCTCCATCTCTCCCTGCCTCCCTTCCTCCCTCTCTCTCCATCTCTCCCTTCCTCCCTCCCTCCCTCTCCATATCCCTCCCTTCCTCCCTCTCCATCTCTCCCTCCCTCCCTCCCTCCCTCTCCATATCCCTCCCTCCCTCCCTCTCTGTCCATCTCTCCCTCCCTCCCTCCCTCCCTCCCTCCCTCTCTCTCCATCTCTCCCTCCCTCCCTCTCTCTCTCGGTCTCTGTTCAGTTGCTTGTGTCCAGCTGTTGTTGCCATGGTGCCCTCTTTCCTCCCTGGGCTGTTACTGGCCTTGTTTAAACACATCTTCTGCATCTATTTGTTTTTCCCATTTGTTGTTGTTGATCCTACATCTCACTTCCCCTATGACAGTTCTGTTTTCCAGTTAGTTCCAGTATATATTTCAGCCTCCTCTGTGTTGCTGCACTAGCTGCTGGGGTTGCAGTTTAGCTCATCTGCTCTGGGCGCTCCAGAGACTCGTCACCCTCTCCAATGTTCTTTCACCAAATCGATTGAACCAGTCGGCCCTCGATTGAAAACAACAACAGCTTTGTGTTGTTTTGGCGTCCACCTTAGCTCCTGTGATCCCATATACACTGAGACATGCATATACACTGAGGCACATGCATATACACAGAGACATGCATATACACTGACGCACATGCATATACACTGAGACACTTGGATATACACTGAGGCACATGCATATACATGGAGACATGCATATACACTGAGGCACATGCATATACACTGAGACACTTGGATATACACTGTCCTGCACATGCACAGGGCAGGGTGGAGTTGTGAGCAGTCAGCCTCTCTCTGGGTGTGAGCAGGCCTTGATAAAGAGTACAGGTCACAATGGCAGACAGAGCTGTTCATGGCACTGCCTGCTCAGAATCAATAAAGCTCAAGGTCCTCAGTGGACCTGTCAGAAGGTACAGAGGATCTCAAGGTCGTCTCCAGCTCAGAGGATGTTTTCACTGTGGGCTGAATACCAAGCAAACTGCTGAAGCATCAGCACCTGTTCACCACAACAACAGGAGAGTGAAATATGAGTCCCTCCGCATGTAGCAGCACGGGGGGCTAAGGGACTGAAGGACTCCAAAAGTGTGAAGCCACTTAGATATTTTATTTGAAGGGATTGTTTTTTTTGTTCTGCAATCCTTTTTAATTGTAAATACCAGCAATCAGAAAATATAACTTTCACAGCTGCATTGATTAATGTTCTCTGTAATTTGAGGTTAATTTAAATAGCTGTTTCAAATTTCATTAGGAATATCAGAACAGAGAGTGCAGAATAGTCCAGTCAGTTAGTTCAGTAACACTGGCATGGAACTTCATGATGAAGTTGTGTGTGTGTGCGTCCATGTGTCTGTGTGTGGGGGTGTGTTCGTCCATACGTGTGTGTGTAAGATGGAATCTCCTCAACTCATAGCTCTCAGCTGGCCCCATCATTATGAACATTAAATCTGTTAGTACCCCCATGTAATGTCATTTAGGAATAACATCTCCACAACTCAGCGCAACAAATGAAAACATGAAATTAATAAATGTAAACTCCTTCCTGCTGCTTCTTCTTCTGCTGCTGCTTCTTCTGCTGCTGCTGCTTCTTCTGCTGCTTCTTCTGCTGCTGCTTCTTCTGCTGCTGCTGCTTCTTCTGCTGCTTCTTCTGCTGCTGCTGCTGCTGCTGCTGCTGCTTCTTCTGCTGCTGCTGCTGCTGCTTCTTCTGCTGCTGCTGCTGCTGCTTCTTCTGCTGCTGCTTCTTCTGCTGCTGCTTCTTCTGTTGCTGCTTCTTCTGCTGCTGCTGCTGCTGCTTCTTCTGCTGCTGCTTCTTCTGCTGCTGCTTCTTCTGCTGCTGCTTCTTCTGCTGTTGCTGCTGCTGCTGCTGTTGCTGCTGCTGCTGCTTCTTCTGCTGCTGCTGCTTCTTCTGCTGCTGCTGCTGCCTGGCTCTTTGCTTCCTGTTGCCATCAGAGATGCCTGCCTTAAATTTGTAAACCTAATCGGCTGAATGCTCTTATCGTTCTTCTCTTGGCACTTATTGGTTCTCACGATGTATGTTTCATAATCTATAAGCCCGCTATGTTTGGGGTCTATCACGGTACTATGATCAGTGACCGATGCTCTTTTGTAAAGTTCTCTCTTGTAAGTCGCTTTGGATAAAAGCGTCTGTTAAATGAATAAATGTAAATGTGCAGTGCCTCTAGCTCCAGCCTGACCCCCTCTCTCCCCTCTCTCTCTGTCTCCAGGGGAGCTTCTACGGTCGGGCAGATTATCAGGCCACATGGTGAATGGAGGTTGGGCATCCTGGGGTCCCTGGTCTCAGTGCAGCAGGGACTGCAGCCGAGGGATCCGGAGCCGTAAGCGCACCTGCACCAGCCCAGAGCCTCGTTCTGGAGGGCTGGCCTGCCTGGGGCCTCCACAGGAGTACCAAGAGTGTAACGTCACCCCCTGTCCAGGTCAGGCGCAAACACACACATCAACACACACACATCAACACACACACACCAACACACAAACACCCTGGAATGCAAACACCCAAGCACACACACGCTTAGGCACAGGGTATATTTAATACACAGACACTTACCCACTTACCTCTAATGCACACAGGTCAGGTTCCAACAGGTCAGGTCTTTATTACACCTGTAAGACAACTGCTGTGATGCGGCTGTTTTCCTTCATATCTGTGGCAACATCACAGGGCGGCAACAAGAAGCAAAGCAGAGAAAGTAGGAAGGTCTTTGTGAGCATGAAGCTGAGAAACACACAAAGGAAATCTGAGTCAGACGCACTGTGTGAGGAAGGCATCACACCCCCTGGGTGTCGACTATGTAATTACATTGTAGGTTAATTATTCTGCCATCTTTTGGGAGCTGAGCTCTGTTGTGGAGAAAGACACACAGAGAAGAGTGGTAGATTCAGAAAACGAGGGAGAGAATGGGGAGGAGAGGGGGGAGTAGGGGGAGAGACAAACAGACAGAAACAGAGAGAGAGAGAGAGAGAGAGAGAGAGAGAGAGAGAGTGAGAGAGAGAGAGAGAGAGAGAGTGAGAGAGAGAGAGAGAGAGAGAGAGAGAGAGAGAGAGACAGAGACAGAGACAGAGAGACAGAGAGGTTGAGACTATGTACCCTGCTCTCTGTTCTGTTGCTAGCGGTGAGGGGGAAGCGTTCTAATTAAATCAGTGTTCTGTCTGACAAGGTAAGTAATGTGCTGTCTAAATGGAAATGTGACGCTCAGCACATCTGATTGCCCCCCATCAGCCCCCACACACATGAAGAGGATTATTATCTGATTTGGATCATACATCAGCAGGCTGTTTGTGAAGGACCGGGTCATTTTAGTTAGCTGGTAATCTGCTGCTGTAGCAGAGTGGGTTAAGGTGGACCTGTAGCAGACCAGGAGTGGGTTAAGGTGGACCTGTAGCAGACCGGGGGAGGGTTAAGGTGGACCTATAGCAGACCAGGGGAGGGTTAAGGTGGACCTGTAGCAGACCAGGAGTGGGTTAAGGTGGACCTGTAGCAGACCAGGAGTGGGTAAAGGTGGACCTGTGGTTAGGGTTAAGGTTAGTAAGGGTTAGGGTTAGTAAGGGTTAGGGTCAGTAAGGGTTAGGGTTAGTAAGGGTTAGTGTAATGAAGCTCCCTTGGCCAGCTGGCTGCTGTAATCAGTCTCTGCAGTATCTTAGAGTGCTGACTGGAAGACATGTCTTCTTCATTTACTAGATTCTATTATCGTTTTTATCCGTTTGTACAAAGGGTGGATTTGAAGAGATCAAACGTAGTCAGTCGTCACCTGAAACTGTTCATGCAGACACAGACTTTACTCAGTCACTTCAATGAGACTCTGCATGTATGAATACTTATGAATGGTGATGCAGACTAAATGAGCTCTTGTCAACAGAGATGTGGTTGTGTTCTTTGGATGCCGGTTGTAGGTCTCTGAGATGTCAACATGTGCTAAGAGAGGCACTGCTTTAATGAGCAGAGAAACGGGGGATGAAGAGAGAGAGAGAAGGGTAGACGGAGGTGAGGTTGGGGAAGGGTTGCTGTGTCTGCTGTCCATCTGGTTTAGAAGTAAATGAATCTCTCTGTTTTTGTGACAACGCGCGATTATGAGTCGATTTGTCATGGAGGGCTAGGTATCGACTGATCTGTCATTCTGCAATAGAGAAATGATACTGGGGGGGGGGGGTCATTCCAATGATACTGGGTGGGGGGGGTCAATTCTCTGCTCTACTAGCCGACTTCACTAAGTAAAAGAAATGCTGAAATGAAAGGAGGAGGTGAAGCCGCTCTGAAATATGCTACTGTCACTTCCTATAATACCTGCAGCTTAGTAGTACTAAAAGATGGAAAATAAGGAGACTGTGTGTGCGTTTCTACTGCATGTGTGTCTGTGTATGTTGAGTGGAGGGATAAAGCAGCTACATTAAACCAGAGAGGTCAAAAAGGTTGAAAACAGACACACTTGAACCTCCATTCTAATACTGATTCAGATCCATGTTTGTTCTCAACATGACAAGGAGATGGATACTGAACCTATTTCATGATTACAAAACATACATACTTTATTATTAGCTTTACTGTTTACTGTGTAATGACTGTACAACCACACAACGCAGATTAGATGCTATAATCTGGATAGATGCTAAGATGTGTGTCTGTTCCTGCAGTGGACGGGAGCTGGTCCTGCTGGTCCTCATGGTCTAAGTGTTCAGTAACGTGTGGTGGTGGACACTACATGAGGACCAGGACCTGCAATAACCCTCTCCCTGCCCACGGAGGAGACATCTGCCTGGGCCTGCACACTGAGGAAGCCCTCTGTAACACCCAGCTCTGTCCAGGTACACACACTGCTAACACAACACTGCTAACACAACACTGCTAACACAACACTGGCTGGGGTGTTGAGCTGCCCCATATTTGAATGGAATCATGTGGTTCTGTTGACAGAGAGCTGGTCCAGCTGGTCAGAATGGTCCCAGTGTGACTCCTCTGGGTTCCAGCTTCGTGTGAGACACTGTAACCTGCTCTTCCCTACTGGGACTCAGTGCTTTGGGAACAGCACTGACAACCGATCCTGCCCTCCGGACTCCAACTTTATACCTGGTATAAACTCTCTCACACACACATTCAGTTACCTACTTAAACACACGTCACACACATCGCTCAACCACACACACACACACTGTCGCTGCCCCCACACACACATTCACTCCCTTGCATTGATGTATGTCCAGACTAAGATATCCCCGTTCACAGACAAGTAATGTGAGTAAAACCACAACATTGATCTGTGCTGAATAATGGTGTCTCCTCCCCTCCAAAAGTGGCCGAATCCTTCCAATCCTCTTTGCTGATGTGTGATATGATGTCTATGGATTCACCTGGGCTCTGAAATATTAAAGGATTTCTATATAGTTTGATGACAGTCCCATATTTCAGTTGATTGCCTCTTCAGTATAAATACCATACGCCCATAAACTAATAATGTTGGTACTAGACTGTGAAAATACTTCAAATATTTTTTCTGCAAACAACAGCTCTACTTCCTGGCCCAGAAGGGTTTTAAGGAGCTCGATAGTTCATTAAGGTTTATTAGACGAGTGATGTTTTTCATTTTCTTTAATTAGCTCTGATACTTATCATAAAGCTCTTCAGGTGCCATGTTTCAGATTAACAGCTTCAGCTGTTGCTCTTTGAATACAGCCATCGTCCTCCCCTTCCAGGACGCCATTTATCAGAGTAACGAGTCAACACTTTCTTTGTCTTGTCTCTCCTTCCCTTGTCCCCTCTTTTCTCTTTCTTAGAAGTCTCAGTTGCTCAGTCCAGTCAAGAGGAAAGGCGCTGTGGAGGTAATGTGGGTGTGTGTGTGTGTGTGTGTGTGTGTGTGTGTGTGTGTGTGTGTGTGTGTGTGTGTGTGTGTGTGTGTGTGTGTGTGTGTGTGTGTGTGTGTGTGTGTGTGTGTGTGTGTGTGTGTGTGTGTGTGTGTGTGTGTGTGTGTGCGTGCGTGCGTGCGTGTGTGTGGAGCAGAGTCAGTTTCAGGGTCCTTCTGTACACATGAAAAAAAATGTGAGTGAAACATTTTCTCTCTCTGTCTTTATCTCTCTGTCTCTCTCTCTGTCTTTCTCTGTCTCTCTCTCTGTCTTTCTCTGTCTCTCTCTCTGTCTTTCTCTCTGTCTCTCTCTTTCTCTCTCTCTCCGTCTTTCTGTCTCTCTCTCCTCCCCTCCTCCCTTCCAGATTTTAACTTGTTCCACATGATGGCTGTGGGCCTGACCAGCTCCATCCTGGGTTGCCTGGTTACCCTCCTGGTCTACACTTACTGCCAGCGTTATCAGCAGCAGGCCCATGATGCCACCGTCATCCATCCCATCTCTGCCGCTCCGCTCAACACCAGCATCACCAACCACATCAACAAACTGGACAAATACGACTCTGTGGAAGCCATCAAGGTTTGGATACAACCTCAGACCTGATTCTCATTGACCCACTGATGGAATCCAGAAGTTTCTGGGGTTTGAAAGACCAAAACTTTGTTCTCCTCAAATTATGTGAGATTAAGGATATTGAATATTGAGATTTATCAAGCTCTTATCAAGAGCATCTTACAGTAAGTGTTGGGACATTAGGGACACAATTCCCCCCTGCGGCAAGTAGGGTGACGTACCCAAGGACACAATGTCATGTTAACATAACATCTGAGCCCAACACCTTAACCCTTAACACCTGAGCCCAACACCTTAACCCTTAACACCTGAGCCCAACACCTTAACCCTTAACACCTGAGCCCAACACCTTAACACCTGAGCCCAACACCTTAACCCTTAACACCTGAGCCCAACACCTTAACCCTTAACACCTGAGCCCAACACCTTAACCCTTAACACCTGAGCCCAACACCTGAACATCTGAGCCCAACACCTTAACCCTTAACACCTGACTTCCCTGACTCCTGATTTAACATCAAACAAACCCTTTTTCACAGATCGATGAAAATGTTTTGGCCTTAAACCCAGAAACCTTCCAGATAGCAGTTTTGACAGAACAGGTCTTTCTTATCTGAATGCAGCACATGAAGCAGCATCTGTTCTTGTTGTTTACTTCCTTTCTGAAGACCCTGGCTTCCCTCTACAGTACCGCTGTATCTCTACATGTGTCTAATGTGTCTCATCTCAGTGACCCAACACTGTCTCAGGTCCCATACTCAGCTTCCTCATCCAGATAATACTGACACTCCACCAAGAGTTCATTGAGGTTGTTCTTCAGTTCTTCAGACAGATGAGTGCTGGTGGATTGTTTTGTTCAGTATTGTAGGACAGGTGAGGTTGGCTTTATGTCTTCGCTCTTACATCAGTGAGAGCAGATCAAACAAGGTGTCAGGAGCTTTGAAACTGGCTTCTGGCTAGGCTGGTGTTTCTGTAAATTACAGACCAGAAACAGAACTGTAACAGCCTGGACTCTTTGGCTCAGGACAGATTCTTAGAGTGAAATGGTCTTCATTTCTCATGCCATTAGGGTCTGAAGTGACAGTATAATCCAGTTCTTCCTTTGGTGGAGAGCCAGAGATGAATTTAGAACAGCCTCAAATAGGAGCATGTAAAACATGAATCCTGTCTTATTTCCACACTGCTCCAAACTCCACTCTTTTGTTCTGTTTAATATGCAGATATGTCATCCAGATGTTACAGTTACTGAATACATTGAGTTGTACAGTGCAAAGTTAAGATGAACACCTGCTGTCATAAGATGCTCAAATCTCAAACTGCTTTGTCTTTCAGCAGGAATCAGTTAGGGAGAAGGACAGGAAGTGTTGCTGACAGATGAGCTGTTCCCCACCTAGAGGAGCCATGTTGTTAGAGCTGTTCTAGTCCTCTGTGGTCAGGAGCAGAGTGGTGATCTTTACATTACATTTATTCATTTAGCAGACGCTTTTATCCAAAGCGACTTACAAGAGAGAGCTTTTACAAAGAGCATCGGTCATTGAGCATAGCAACGTGATAGACCCCAAATACAGTGGGTTTTTTAGATCGTGAATCATACATCATGAGAACCAATAAGTGCCAAGGGAAGAACTATAAATGCATAACACAATGATTGTGAACATAAAGCAAGAGATACAACAAACAACACTGGCAAGTCACCATATGGGGACCAACAAATAGTTCTAAAGCACATTAGATTATGTGAAGTGCCATACTATTCCTAAGTGTCATTAAATTATCTAAATAAGTTCGTTTTAAGCCTTCTTTTGAAGGTGAGAAGGCAGTCTGTGCTTCTGATGGAGGTGGGGAGTTGATTCCACCATTGGGGAGCCAGGCAGTGGAAGAGTTTGTGTTGCGCTCGGGCGCTCTTGAGGGGGGGTACCACTAGACGGTTGTCAGCAGATGACAGTAGGTGGCGGGTGGGGGTATAGGGCTGGAGGAGAGAGTTGATATAGGTCGGGGCAGTCCCGTTTACAGCCCGGAAGGTCAGCACCAGGGTCTTGAATCTTGATCTTTAGTGGTACACAAAGCTGTACTCAACATGTCCTCCAGTGAGAGGCCCTCAGTGTTGGCTCCTAGCTGCTTCTACAGTTGCATGCATCTCTAATCTGGTTAGATGGTACAAAAGGGCACAAGATAGATAGATAGATGAACCTTTATTTGTCCTCCAGGGGGTGGAAATTGCAGTTCACAACAGCAATGGCAAGGGCTCCATTGTGGCTCATGTGAGGATGACTGTTGCTCGTTCCTCTCCTTCTGCAGCCTGATGTGTCGGTCCTCTTGCCCCTGGATGACCCCAACATGTGTCCACCACTGTCTACAAGCAGGGGACTTTCCATGCGTGGCCTGGAGATTTTCTACTAACTCTGACCCCTGCTGCTACCACAACCATCCAGCCTCTTGAACCTCTACCTATCCCAACAAACTCTTCCCTCACCAACACACTCCCCCCCACTTCCTGCGGCACTTCCTGTTTGACACAGGTCGGAGGTCTGAGTCAGGTTCTCTTTGCTTGGAATTCCCCCCATCCTCCATTTCCCATTTCCCTCATCCCAGGGTGAGCTCCTCTCAGCCTTGTGAGAAGGTTGTTCCTCTTTCTTTCTAAGTCATCCAGCATGTTCCTGCTTCCTGTTCCGGTCTTCATGGTCTGTGTTTAACTGGATGGTGCAGTATTATGGGATCGTGTAATGGAATAACAACAGGATATCCTGGCACCTTCTCCAAACTCAACACCTCCATTAGTGTCACCAGAGACCCATATGGATCCATAACCCCCCCCCCCACCCCTGAAGTATGCACGTACAAGCTGTCCAAAAACGCTGATGTTGCACCAAGCATGAGGCTACTTAAGGAACTATATTTTCGAGAGGAGCATCTTCAAACCAGAGTTGTGTTTCATAGTGGTCTCATGATTGTTTAACAACCCCCCATCCCCCCCCCCCACCCCTCTTCTGACAACCACTCAAACCTGATGGAAGCCATTGCAGAGAGCTGCTGTAGGCAGGCAGGTGCTGTCATCACTCCACTTCCCTTCATATTTTGTTCTCTGTTTTAAATGGTTTGACCTTGATGTTTAAATGTTTTGCTTCCTGCTCACAGCAGCATCCCACTGATTCATGCTGTTTTTCTTTGAAATCTCAAAAGGCATGTTTTTTTTGTCTGTTAGACATATTCACTTTACCATCTGGTCTGCCGTACAACTTGTTCTGTGTATAACAATGCAATCAACACTGATTGCATTCTGTGTTTTTCTCTCTCACTCTCTCTTTTTAACTCTCTCCTTGTCTCTCCTCTCACCTTCTGTCTCTCTCACAGGCCTTCAACAAGAACAACCTGATCCTCGAGGAAAGAAACAAGTACTTTAACCCTCAGCTGGCCGGGAAGACTTACACCAACGCCTACTTCACCGATCTCAACACGTACGATGACTATTAAGACCTTATAGACATCTTATCTCCTCCCTTTGTGCAGACAGACACCCCCCACCCCCACCCCTGTCCCACCCCTCCTCCCCACCCCACCCTTCCTCCCCCACAAACCAGACACCTGGTTACAACCACTTTGTGATTTATTTGTGACTCATGCTGTATGTGACATCACCAGGAGCCCCCTGCCCACATGCTGAAACTCTCAGGCAGCTGCCCTCCAACCCCTCAGCAGCCCTCCTCAACAGCCCCCCTGAGTAGCCCCCCTCAGCAGCCCCCTTCAGCAGCCCCCCTGAGCAGCCCCCCTCAGCAGCCCTCCTCAGCAGCCCCCCTCAGCAGCCCTCCTCAGCAGCCCCCCTCAGCAGCCCCCCTCAGCAGCCCTCCTCAGCAGCCCCCCTGAGCAGCCCCCCTCAGCAGCCCCCCTCAGCAGCCCTCCTCAGCAGCCCCCCTGAGCAGCCCCCCTCAGTAGCCCCCTCAGCAGCCCCCCTCAGCAGCCCCCCTCAGCAGCCCCCCTCAGTAGCCCCCCTCAGCAGCCCCCCTCAGTAGCCCCCCTCAGCAGCCGCCCTCAGCAGCCCTCCTCAGTAGCCCCCCTCAGCAGCCCCCCTGAGCAGCCCCCCTGAGCAGCCCCCCTCAGCAGCCCTCCTCAGCAGCCCTCCTCAGCAGCCCCCCTCAGCAGCCCTTCCTCAGCAGCCCTTCCTCAGCAGCCCCCCTCAGCAGCCCCCCTCAGCAGCCCCCTCAGCAGCCCCCCTCAGCAGCCCTTCCTCAGCAGCCCCCCTCAGTAGCCCTTCCTCAGCAGCCCCCCTCAGCAGCCCCCTCAGCAGCCCCCCTCAGCAGCCCTTCCTCAGCAGCCCCCCTCAGTAGCCCCCCTCAGCAGCCCCCCTCAGCAGCCCTTCCTCAGCAGCCCCCCTCAGCAGCCCCCCTCAGCAGCCCCCCTCAGCAGCCCTCCTCATTGACTCTCACAAAAATGGACAGCTGGGATACAACACAGCACCATAATGGACAACAAAGGAAAAGGTTTTGAAATAAAAAGGACAAAAATAAGAAAGTTGCATTGCTGCCTTTGAATTTCAGTCTTATTTTGTGCTCTGAAGCGTCTGGATCCAGCGCAGTGGTGACAGGATGAGATCCACCAGCTGCCCTGCATGACTTGTGTTTGTCTCTCAGCTTGTATGGGGGTGAACAAGGTGGACTTGAGGTTAAGCTTTGACAGCCATCCTGTCACACCTGTGATCTCTCAACTGCTGGGTCTGTTTCAGAAGGTCCCTTCTGAGGACCCAAGGGTGACTGTAGAGATGCCTGATGGGGGGAAGGGCCAGTCCCAGAGTAGGACATGCTTTCAGGATGTAGATAGTCAAGTAGATGTGTTTGTGTGTTTGTTCAGTTTTGGGGCTTTGGGGAGTCTAGCAGCAGACAAGGGTTCAAATACAATATCAATGTCAAATCTTCTACTTTTGCTGTTGTTATTGTACGGTCATCACAGAGTCATTTCTGTTTTTTGAAGCTGTTCCTCTGTAGATTTTATACACCCATTTAGTCTATGTCTGTTGAAAAGTGCAAATGTTTTTATTTGGCAAAGAAGTGATTCATGTAAGTTGAGAAGAAGCATATTTGTTTGGCACAGTACTTTTTATATAGTTTTTTTGTTTTGAAATTCAGAATTCTTGATAGTGTGTTCATGGTGTTCTTTGAGCTTTTTGGGTTAGTTAGACTTGTATTGTGAAGGCATCAGTCTCTGACCACATCCTGAGCAAAGCTATTATACAGCAGTTCCTGTCAAGGTGAAGCCTTTCTGTTGAAGATGAACGTTATACCTGAACTCAGCTAGTTGTTTATTTCTCCTCAATGTTTCAACTGTAACTAACTCTTTTTTACATGTTTGCTTGTTTTATTGAGCATAAATTAAAACGATCGCTTCATATACTTCAGAGTTTCTCATGAAATCACTTTTGTACCTTCCTCTATTCGTCATTTGCAAATCGTTACTTGCTTGGTGTTGACTGTATTTAATCACCAAGAACATCACCACTTGGCCCAGAATCACAATTAGATAAATGTGTAAAAAACTGAATATTTGACAGTAGGGCAGTGAAGATACAGCACAGAGGAAGGAGAGTGCTTAGGTTGAAGGTTATGAGGTGGTGAAGCACACCTGCATTTATCTCCATCAACCTTCAAGGCCATCTGTGAGCAGAGGGGGGGGGGGGGGGGGTGGTGGTATTACTCACCTTCAGTATTTTGCCTCAGACATGGGAGATGGGGGGGGGGGGGTCACAGGGCCAAACTCAACCAGAATCAATCTCTCTGCTCTCCTCGCCACAGAGGGATGAAGCAATTGACCCAGAAACACATCAGGTGATGTTAGGGTGGAAGGTCAGGTGATGTTAGGGTGAAAGATCAGGTGATGTTAGGGTGAAAGATCAGGTGATGTTAGGGTGGAAGATCAGGTGATGTTAGGGTGGAAGGTCAGGTGATGTTAGGGTGAAAGGTCAGGTGATGTTAGGGCGAAAGGTCAGGTGATGTTAGGGCGAAATGTCAGGTGATGTTAGGGTGAAAGGTCAGGTTTGTCTCCATGGTGTAAATTAAATAAGATGAGCGACAGAGAGAGAGATGGAAAGACTGAAAAAAGGAGAATGAGAGGAGAAGAGAGAGAGATGTGCAGTGTAAGCTTCTCTGGGCACCAGCATTAGTCACTGTGGATATTTCTCTGCATTGCAGCAGCATGATCTATGTTGCACTTAGTCACAGAGACACAGGTGACACTTTACTTCTCAACCAGTGACATTGGACTTGGAGACAACAAATGACTGTTTGGTCCCTAAAGATTAAGGAAAAAGGATTGAGATGCCATAGTTGTTTGCAGTGTAACCCTATAGGGGCGGCATGGGTTCATAAAGGAGTGTGTGTGTGTGTGTCCATCTCCCTGTTCACACTGTGACGCTCTGTAGGATTTCCTAATTGGGACATGTACAGAGGCCTGTGAGGGACAAACAAGGCAAGTGTGAGATGTTGTAGCTGTCAGGGAGTGACAGAGCGAAGCTGTTCCAGCCTATCATTTCAATCTAATACTTAATTTAAGCTTCTATTCAAAAACAAAAAATATATCTCAGGCACATTAAAGGAGTGAAATTAAATGAGTACAATTATATGTGTGTTAGGCAACAATATGTAGAGTTCTGTAAACTATAAGTAAGCATGTGAAACTATTAGTCAGACGTCTTTTCCAGTGACAGCTCAAGGCTTGGGTTGGTGTTACACTATAACTAAGGAGAGGTTACACACGCCCACACACCCACACACACTAGTGTGCATCTCAGTTGAGAGCCTATTCATGACGTGAAGCGGCTGCTTTAGTTCTATATCGTCCCCTAATTACACAGTTAACATGTCGACTGTAACAGTGGCAGTTAGAGACCCTCTAATTGGTTGAGCGTGTCAGATTGGCAAGGTTGATGAAACCGTAAACCTCACAGGTATTGTGGAGTTTGCTTTCCTTCACCTTGCATACAGATGATCGTTAACTGTAAGTTCACATTCCAGTGTACCTCTTTGAGCAGTGAAAAGTGTGTGTGTGCTTTCCTTCTTCTTCATTACCAACTTGATTTGCCAAACTTTCTCCTGAAGCCTGAACGCCACAAACTGACTTTGCTTCTGTAACTTTCCAAAGTGCCCCACATGTGCCCTCTGGTCTCTCTCCACCATGGAGTCCTCCTCTGTCCTCTGGTCTCTCTCTGCCTCTCAGGCACAAGTGAGTCTGTTTGTCTGTGTGGGAAGATAGCATGCTGGTGCATCTCAATGGCTTCTTAATGCCAGCCAGGAAACAGATATCACCATAGACACTCGTGCCAGCGGGAAGATAGATGCCACCATAGATGCCTGCCCAGGACATCTGGCCCCCCAGGTGCCCATCCACGCTGCCCCAGGATGCAGCTGCAGGAAGCCAGTGATGGGGGCTTGCCAGGATGAGCCCCCCCCCCACCAGCACCCAGCCAAGTTCCTATTGAATCTTATTAAGGTCAGCAGGTCTCCCAGGATCCCATTCACCTCTGTAAAGCCTTTTGCAGGTGTTTATATGAGGGGTTTCAAGACGGTGGCTCCATCTCCTCCTCCATCCTTCTGTGCCAACTTCCCCCACAAACAAGCTCTGATCCTGGACATCTGGCCCAGTTGGCTCCCTGGTCTTTGGTGGCCTTCCTGGGTGCTTCAATTGAGGGACGTGTACCAACACTATAGGATGACCCACACCAGACAGGGAGAGCTTATTGATGGTGGTTGTGATGTTGATCCCAATATGAAAATGGAGAAGGCACACACTCACACACACACACTCACACACACACACACACATACACACACTCACACACACACACACACACACACACATACACACACACACACAAACACACAGACACACACACAGGTGCAGGGGGGTCTTCTTGGGTGGTTCAGCTACAGAATAACTCTCTCAGCTAGTTTTTGTAACTGGTGGGATTGTTTGGTTTTGTGGCTGTTCTGTAGCAGCTACACATCAACCCTCTATGTTGTAAGTCAAGCTCCAGTTTTGAAATATGAAGAAACATATTATTTGGGGGGTTTTACGGGCATTTTCAGTGTGTTTGAATAAACCATCTCCCCAAGGTGTGGTTTGTCTGTTTGATTAATGATGGTGCTCTCACCAGACACTAAAACACTTAAGAGATTTGTGCTTCATACGAAAAATGGATTACCTTTAACAAGAGAACGATGGAGGCTGAAGAAAGAATAATGATTGGGCACCTGTTTTGCTCCACAATCATTATACTTTACTGAAGTAATTATTGGTTGCTGGTCTGACTAAATGATCCCATATTAATGTCACCTAGAAGCAATACTGGGAGTCATCAGATTGTTTATTTCCAAAACCTCCAGCTACACTGCATTTGATTCCCATAGTAAGTATACGAGTATACTTAGGGATTTATTTAAAAATATTTAAGTTTAGAATAAAACAAACCTAGTTTACTTTAGAACAAACCCATTTTGGGGATTTTACTCATGTACTAGGATCCTGATCCTGCTTTAATGAGCCTAACCCTTGGGATGAGGTATGGATCGACATCCTGTTTATTTCAGGAAAACCTACTTTACAATGAAAACCAAGAGGAAAAGGGGGAGGCAGGCGCGTTCATTTTAAAGTGTTTATATTTCAACATCTCACATTTCCTTTCTAATCTATTGCTCTGACAGTCCCTGACCTTGCTATGATTTTGGTCTCTAGTGATATTAGCTCTTTATATTTAGCTGAACTGGACAGCGTTCCATCTGCCACCTCCACCAGTCTAACCCTAACCTAAAGGTCACAGCGCCACTAACACTCCTAAATGAGGGTTAATTGTGTGCGTGCTGCAAGGCGCACAATATGTTATTACTAGCTTTACTTATTATTATTCTTACGCCGTTTTTTTGCTCAAAACACCTACCAGAGTTTTTGACGCATATACACAAAAGTTATATCAAAACGTGCGGCTCGGCGCCGACATGTGTGCTTTTCAAAGACTTTTGGCAAACAGTTTTGCCAAAAATTGCCAAAAACCACACCAAAAAAATGAATGGGTGTCAATGGAGAGAATGTTTGAGAGCTAGAGTGGTGATGTCATGTAGATGTTCAGGAAGGGCTCAGCCTGCTTCCTGGTTCTATGATTGGAAACACGGTTTGGCCAGAAATCCTTCCTGTTCGAGGGGTGCTGTAAGCCTTTTCTCTCTGTCTCTTCAACTGCCATGACAGTTCCAGCTGCAACTTATTAGTTCGTTACTTAGCAACGTCAGCTTGAAAGAGGAGAGTGGAAGACGGTGGCCATTTTATGAAAAGTAATTCATTTGACATTTAATAACTTTAAATGGAGGATATTTGAGGATTTGAGGATCAAATTGGCTGTTTTTGTTTCGGGGGATTTATAAACTCCACTCTTCCTCTCTGGCTCTAAGTCTCTAAGGTAAGCGAACATCTTTTTCAACTCTTTCGCTAGCATGCTATCAAAAATGTAGGTTTTTGACTTATTCAACATTTGGGCTCATAGGTATTCATGTGCTTATCAGTCAGGATTTACAACTGACATTCCAACTATCTGTAAAGATATGCTGTTTGCTAACATTAGCGACCAATGCTGAAATTAGTGCTTAAGCTAATTGGTAGTGCATCAGCATATGTTTTGCTAGCATGCTATCAAAGATGTGGGTTTTTGACTTCTTTAACATTTGGTCTTATATGTATTCATGTGCTTATCAGTCAGGACGGTGGTGGAGGGTTGTGGGGAGGGTAGTGGGGGGGGGGGGGTTATTTGTGTGAATTTTGATCGTTTAGGATCGTTTTCGGAGGGGGGGGGCGATCGGCGTTCGTGGCGGGCGGGGGGGCTCGTGCGGGGGGGGGGGGGGGGGTTGAGGGCAGGGTTCATGTGGTGGGGTCCATAGGAATCTAACAAGATATTGGGGAGGTGTGTGGGAGGTCGGGTTTATGAGCTATGAGCCTATTTGGGAGAGAGGTTTGACAATCGCGATTGATTTAGTTTCACTTTCAAGCGGAGATTGTGACGTTGCGGGGGGCTCGGTGGCCGATTTCGGAGGGGTTTGAGGCCAGAGTTAATGTGGTGGGGTCCAGACAGGTGTGTGGGTGGCCGGGATCGGCAGCTATGAACGGAAGTTGCCGCTCCATAGAGAAACAGTGGGGATTAAATACAGGTCTTTTTGAAATTGCTATTTTAATTGTTGGGGGGGCTTGCTGTAAAACATTCATAATCGTCTGGATACTGGTTGACCTTGCAAACTATTGGCTAGTGTTGTATGGGGAGTCCTATAGTCCTGTAGTTTATAGATGATTGAACCTGTGTGTCTGCTACTAACTGATTCATTGCACTGAATGGGTTGATTGACAGTTCATCATTAAGTCATTAATGTACAGACTGCCTGTGTGTATGCACATATGTATCTGTAGAGATATATATATATATGCGTGTGTGTGTGCGTGTGTGTGTATGTGCGTGTGTGTTTTTCTTAATTAATGTTGGATAAAAAGCACTGTTTTTGTTAGTGTGATATCAGAACTGTGTGACCTAGTGCTTTTAGTGAATTTTGATGCTAACTTATTGCTGAATCCTGATTTGTTACATGTTTGATTGCATGTGGATTGATTTGACATTTAACACTGAAACAGCTGTATAAGTTTATAATGTTATCTGATATTTATACTGCGGTATCATTTTGATAAAAGGTGTATTTCTAATACCAAAGTCATAGCCATTGATGGCCTAATTCTGGCATTGGATGTATTTGGGTCATTTTACACTCTAAGTTTTTGAAAGCATTCATCACTATTATCAAATTATAACCAAACTATTACTATGCTACTGAACTGTAATGTAAAGTGCTACCTGACACAGAGTGGCGAATTGTTTACTGCTTGCTTACTACTTAAACTGTGGCAGTGTGCTCAAGTGGAAATGTCTTTAATCCTGCTGAAATTAGTGTTTACGCTACTACTAGTGCATCAGCATATGAACACCTGTTGAAAGCTTGATCTGTCACATACCTAAGCAATGTTAGAAGTCATATTCTGAAAATTACTCAACAGTGTCAGTGATGTATGGGGGAGAGTCCCGGGCCAGAGTCATGCACACTCAAAATTTCTTTAGGATTTTTTTTCTAGTTCATCATTACTCTTCCAACATGCCGGCTGCTTTAGCAGCCACCCCAGGGGCCCCAGCCACCCCAGGGGCCCCAGCCACCTCAGGGGCCCCAGCCACCCCAGGGGCCCCAGCCACCTCAGGGGCCCCAGGGGCCCCAGCCACCTCAGGGGCCCCAGCCACCTCTGGAGACTTTCATGGAACTCAAATTTGAGATGAAACCCTCAAGTGTGTGTGTGTGTGACAGGGTGATGGGGTCATGTCCCAGGCAAGAGAAAATCCTCACCAGCAAAAAGATACTGGATCTCTCATTAGCGATGCCACCCGGCATTTTCAGAGGGTGATCAGATAGGAAAGAGCATGAAGGATGGGAGTAATTAATACTGAGGTCATCCTGTCTCACTCACTCACTTCAACCTTCTCTGCTTCTGTCAAAAGGGCAAAACAGCTGAATCATAGATAAATGACCTTCAATCAGCAGCTTTCTCTGAAAATGTTGCCCAAGTTTAATCAGCCTTTCCCCAGCAGCCTGTCTGGCTTTGGCCTTCTCTCATTTAATGGCTGCTGTGTTCAGGTACTAAGCTGCAGGAGTGTTGAGCACAGTGCAGCTCTCATGATGTGATGCAGGAGTGTTGAGCACAGTGCAGCTCTCATGATGTGATGCAGGAGTGTTGAGCACAGTGCAGCTGTCATGATGTGATGCAGGAGTGTTGAGCACAGTGCAGCTCTCATGATGTGATGCAGGAGTGTTGAGCACAGTGCAGCTCTCATGATGGGCTGCAGGAGTGTTGAGCACAGTGCAGCTCTCATGATGTGATGCAGGAGTGTTGAGCACAGTGCAGCTCTCATGATGGGCTGCAGGAGTGTTGAGCACAGTGCAGCTCTCATGATGGGCTGCAGGAGTGTTGAGCACAGTGCAGCTCTCATGATGTGATGCAGGAGTGTTGAGCACAGTGCAGCTGTCATGCATGGGGACCCTTCTCTGCTGACTCACCTCACTAATGCAACTCACTCTTGAGTGTGTGTGTGTGTGTGTGTGTATGCGTGTGTGTGTGTGGTGTGTGTGTGTCTCTATGTGCGTGTCTCTGTGTGTGTGTCTCTGTGTGCGTGTGTGTGTCTCTGTGTGTGTGTGCGTGTGTGTGTCTCTGTGTGTGTGTGCATGTGTGTGTCTCTGTGTGTGTGTGTGTGTCTCTGTGTGCGTGTCTCTGTGTGCGTGTCTCTGTGTGTGTGTGTGTGTGTGTGTGTGCGTGCCTAGAGCAGCAGACCCTGGAAACACAATTTCTCTCAGTGAAAGAGTGACAGGTCAGATGATTCTGAGGTTTCAGAGTCAGGGTCTCCTGAGTTCACAAGATTGATAATCTCCTTCTTTCTCCTTGTCCCACTCTCCCTCTCTCTGTCACATTTTATATCTCTCTTTTTCTCCATCTTTACCTCTCAGTGAGATTGACTGGGTTTGGGCCGAGCAGCTTGAGGCTAGAAAACCACTCTGGGGGAGAATTGGCTTTAGATGAGAGGAGGTTTGTCTCTGCAAGCTGTCAAACTATGTTTTATAATTTGGGGATGAGGAAACAGGAGGATTATTCAGTAAAGTGTCTGTCTGAGATTTCTTTAGAAACCAGCTAACATTTACATTTATTCATTCAGCAGACGCTTTTATCCAAAGCGACTTACAAGAGAGAGCTTTTACAAAGAGCATCAGTCATTGAGCATAGCAATGTGACAGGTGTAAATCACTCTATGTTGGACTTTGTTTATCTCGGTTTTAAACTCTGGGTCTGTGTTCTGGGCAGTGGTAGGTCTGTGGTAGGGCATTGTGGTACTGTGAAATACATTCTCTGTAAAATATATTCTCAGACCTATTATCTCATACACAAAGACATGATGAACACATCTAACACATGTACAGCAGTACAAGGGAATGCAGGATAATTGTCAGCCAATCCATTACTTACTACGTTTTACATTTCAACTCAAAGAGAATGAGTGGGGAGACTATTAGACTTTGTTATTGAAGTGAATTTAATGATGCTTAAATTGGCTATGAGAAACTGTCTAGTATTTGGACTGTCTAGTATTGATTGTAGCTGCTCAAAAGCGACTGAACTGTAAACTGAAGCCTCTCATCTACACAGAGTGGACATGACTGTCAGACTGAGAATGAGGTCAGACTGTATCACAAAGTCATTAGCATGACCAATTAGTGTGGGTAGCATGTAAACTAGCATGATGTTCTGGTTAAGGGCTTTGATGTGCAGGGTTAAGTAACTTTGTGGGTTGGAGTTTGTATCAATGAATATGACCCTAAAGAGAAATGAAGACAGAGAGCGCAAGGGTGGGGAGGGGGGGGATCAACCCCCTCGGGCTTTCGTTCATGCAGTGTTTAGTCTATAGATGCATTTTAATTAGCCTCTAACTAAGCTCCAGAAGATGAACTTGATCTGATTATGAGTCTCACAGCAAACTAAATCTAATTTCACAACTAAACTCATTTGGATGTAACCTGGATCCCCCAGCATGCCCTCTGAGCAGCACTTCTATCCACACCCAGCCTTACTGTGTATACTGTAGTGTAGACAGTAGAATAAAGGACCTAAACTCTATGAAAGGTGAAACATGTTAACTTTGCCTTCCGACGACATGATAGCTCATCTCATTTGCATACAGACAAGATTAGAGTGGCTGGCAACTGCTTGATGTCTGCAGGATGTAAACACAACTGCATGTTTTATTCAGATCTAGGTGAGGAGGTGTCTGTAGGTGTCTGTTGCTGTGATAACTCTGACACCTCACATCTGCTGCCTAATGAGGCAGTCCGTGTCTCAAGGACATGAGGCGTATCTGCAGCTCGCTGGAGAGAAAGACCGGGAGAGTTCTGATACAGCAGGGAGGGAGGCAGGAAGCAGGAGGCAGGAGGCAGGAGGCAGGAGGCAGGAGGCAGGAGGCAGGAGGCAGGAGGCAGGAAGCTCACTGTCAGGAGAGGAGATGGTCTTCAGAGCCTCACTCAGAGCAACCAAAGACACAGGACATTACATAGGAGCTGAGCACATGTTAAAGAAGAGAGCAGCAGAGGGTCCATCACCAGAACACTTAGCATGGTCGATCATGTGATATCTATTTTCAAAACATACGAAATGGTCATAAACCCTGAAACCTCTGATACGTTTCCAGAAGGAGCAACACTGTGAGGAGCAGAGAGGAGTGAGGGGGGAGAGCAGAGAAGATAGAGGGGGAAGCAGAGAGGAGTGAGGGGGGGAGAGCAGAGAAGATAGAGGGGGAAGCAGAGAGGAGTGAGGGGGGAGAGCAGAGAAGATAGAGGGGGAAGCAGAGAGGAGTGAGGGGGGAGAGCAGAGAATATAGAGGCGGAAGCAGAGAGGAGTGAGGGGGGAGAGCAGAGAAGATAGAGGGGGAAGCAGAGAGGAGTGAGGGGGGAGAGCAGAGAAGATAGAGGGGGAAGCAGAGAGGAGATGAAGAATGATTCTTCAGAGAAGGACAGAGAAGGTGGACAGATTGAAGCATGAGATATGACATGAGATATGACATGAGATATGACATGAGATATGACATGAGATATGACGGAAAGGCTTCTGTGATTGAGAAGGAGGAGACCGAGCCACTCAGACAGTATTCTTCTATGGTCATTGATTTCTTGTGACCCAGGGTTAATGTGGCGGCACGAGGCCCCCTAGAGGTCACTGTCATATTTCAGCTCTTTAATGAGCCTCTCAGTCCAGTGGTATTTCTGTTTAATTACTCTGTCCAGCAAAGTATCATATGACTGCAACCACAGGCAGGAATAAAGATATTCACTTCAGTTCTCTCTTCCCTCTCTTTGTCTTTCTCACACCCACATATGTAAAACATCTTTTAGCACCCTGCAAGGAGTTTTTCATTCTTACTAGAAGATACTGAAGTCATGTATCAAATGTTCAATTTGGCTATTATTAGCCTCTGGGGGAAATAAACACCCAATTTTCCACAACACCCTAAGCAGAATTAGAGAAGGCATACATGCAAATGAGCAGCCAATTTATCAACACCCCTACGATGCACACTGAGGGTGGGTATCATTGTCAAAGGGCCAATTAGCATGAAGCCCATTGCGATTGCTGGAACCTAGGAGAAGCCAGCCATGATTACAGATTCATCATTAGCAGAGACTAGGACAGGATACGAGAGCATCCCCACAGGAACTTGCTGGGTACTGTGTACACTGCCAGCAGTGATTTGTAGGCCATGGGTGTATTTTTATCAAGCTCTTTTTAAACATTTCATCAAACCAAATCCAAACCATTAGAATCTGCAGCTCCCAGTGGTAAGTAGGATAAAGGAAGGGTGATATATTCAACATGGTTGTTCCTCCAGCATCTGGTCACAGAAGTCACAGGGCTGCACATGTTCCCCTTGACCCTGAAAAGCTTGAATCATCAACTGGACTCACAAAGGAGGGGTGGTGGGGGGGGGGGGGGGGTAGTTTCTGCAGAGTGAAGTCAAAACAGAGAGAATATCTGAAGAGAGACGCAGGCTGCTCTCATGTTCGTGAGGATTGTCTTTTTTCCAGAGTTGCTGGAGATAACCTGATGAAACATCGACAGCAATGATGTGTTGACGACTTTGGGAAAGCCTTCTGTATTTGCCTGGACCGATGGAAACTGGCTGATGGCTGCTAACATCATGTGGTTAGAGTTAACCCAGGGTTAGAGTTAACCCAGGATTAGGGTTAGAGTTAACCCAGGGTTAGGGTTAGAGTTAACCCAGGGTTTATTCTACTTTAGTACAACAGGGCCTCACTTGCAGCACAAGTTATCATTGTGAATTGAGGTACCTTTAGGGTTATGGTACTGAAGCCCATCTATCTGTGAGAAACTGAACAGATGAAGTGAACTGAAATGAACTGAATTTACAGGAATTGTCCATTTCAACATAACCTGTGTGTATTTAGTCTGGGAGGCTCTTTTTACAGTCCAAACACACATCAAATGAGGTTTACAAAAGAGAAGCTAACTTTGATTTATTCAGGAGGAATAGCTTTACTGTCTGCTGCTTCCAGAGAGACTGAATGATAAAAGTTAGTAATGTTAGGTTAATTATTTCACGCCAACCTAGAATGACAATATTTCAGAGCAGGAATGCAATATATATGCAGGTGACAAAAGTCAAAAATTGTTAATAAAAACAATATTCTTTTGGCTAACCCCTTAAACTTTAGGGCATCTTTATTTTTGTAGCACATACACTCTTACCTTTGATTTTCAGAAGGTTGACATGAGGTTATGTGTATCTCTTAGCCAAACACCATCCACCGCTAATAAAATACACCAGAGAATACTACTAATCTTGTCCACCATTGTAGCTAGGCTGACAGCTCTTCTGACCAATGACTTATGGCTGTGCTGTTCCTTTGGCCAATCAGACTGGCTCTGTTCCAAGCAGTGTTGGCTGTTACAGTGCAGTGTCATCACACCTGGTGATAAGGACTTGGAGAAATAACAAGCTGAGCTTAAGGTGAGTTCTGTTCTGCCTCCACCAAGCAGACAGTCAGCAGATGAGTGTTTAACCCTGATGGGGTCGGAAACTCAGTGATCCCAGAGAGAGAATAAGAGACAGACAGACTGAGAGAGACTGGTTAGAGCTACACACTGTCCTAGTAAATGATGGTTCAGGAAGCACATCCAGACACTGTCCTACTTTTCTACAGACCTTGGGAAGTCAGACCTTGTAAACTAGGCTTCATATTTTAAAGGCTTATTAAAGGAGGTCTGATTTATGATGTTTTTCAGACTTAAAATTTAAGCATCACTTACACCCTCCCCCAACACACACATGAATATCAGGTTTAGAGCACCAGTTCACATATGATACCAGCTGCTAATTAGTGCCATGGCTCATTAGCTTCCCAGTCTCCATCTTTGGCCTCCTCAATGATCCCTCTGCACCCTCCTGTGGTTTCATGCCTTCACCTCATCAGTCAAGACACTGGACGTCATGGGGTGTGTGTGCATATGCAAAACTGTGTGTGTTGATGTGTGTGTGTTGATGTGTGTGCGTGTGTGTGCATATGCAAACTGTTTGGGGTTCTGGGGTAAGTTAGGCAGACAGGGATCAAAAGCAAGTATGTGTGTTGATGTGTGTGTGTGTGTGTGTGTGTTAATGTGTTGATGTGTGTGTGATTTGAGGTATAGAAGGAAGCCGTGGTGAGATGAGATATAGAAGGAAGTCTTGGTGATGAGATGAGATATAGAAGGAAGCCTTGGTGATGAGATGAGATATAGAAGGAAGCCTTGGTGATGAGATGAGATATAGAAGGAAGCCTTGGTGATGAGATGAGATATAGAAGGAAGCCTTGGTGATGAGATGAGATATAGAAGGAAGCCTTGGTGATGAGATGAGATATAGAAGGAAGCCTTGGTGATGAGATGAGATATAGAAGGAAGCCTTGGTGATGAGATGAGATATAGAAGGAAGCCTTGGTGATGAGCTGAGATATAGAAGGAAGCCTTGGTGATGAGATGAGATATAGAAGGAAGCCTTGGTGATGAGCTGAGATATAGAAGGAAGTCTTGGTGATGAGATGAGATATAGAAGGAAGTCTTGGTGATGAGCTGAGATATAGAAGGAAGCCTTGGTGATGAGATGAGATATAGAAGGAAGTCTTGGTGATGAGATGAGATATAGAAGGAAGTCTTGGTGATGAGATGAGATATAGAAGGAAGTCTTGGTGATGAGATGAGATATAGAAGGAAGTCTTGGTGATGAGATGAGATATAGAAGGAAGTCTTGGTGATGAGATGAGATATAGAAGGAAGTCTTGGTGATGAGATGAGATATAGAAGGAAGTCTTGGTGATGAGATGAGATATAGAAGGAAGTCTTGGTGATGAGCTGAGATATAGAAGGAAGTCTTGGTGATGAGCTGAGATATAGAAGGAAGTCTTGGTGATGAGCTGAGATATAGAAGGAAGTCTTGGTGATGAGATGAGATGTAGAAGGAAGTCTTGGTGATGAGATGAGATATAGAAGGAAGTCTTGGTGATGAGATGAGATATAGAAGGAAGTCTTGGTGATGAGATGAGATATAGAAGGAAGCCTTGGTGATGAGATGAGATATAGAAGGAAGCCTTGGTGATGAGATGAGATATAGAAGGAAGTCTTGGTGATGAGCTTGTATAAGACCTGGTGGACGAGCCTGTCAAGAAGGAGGAGCCTCAGAGTTCTGTATCACAATAAGGAGGAGGAGCCTCAGAGTTCTGTATCACAATAAGGAGGAGGAGCCTCAAAGTTCTGTATCACAATAAGGAGGAGGAGCCTCAGAGTTCTGTATCACAATAAGGAGGAGGAGCCTCAGAGTTCTGTATCACAATAAGGAGGAGGAGCCTCTCATAGTTCTGGGCCACATGGGAAGCCCCTTCATGACTGTGCTGAACATGTAAACATGTGAATGGATCCTTCCAGATATCGAACTGCTTCAATAACCAGACATCCTTCCTCCCAGGGGTCAGAACAATTATTTACAGCAGACAATAACATTGCCTCCAGCATCAGTGTACTGAGCTCATGGCACGTACACATTTTGTTGGAATTTGTTCTGTGTATAATATAGATTTTCCAATAGAACAGTAATCACTGAGCAAAATCTCCAAGGTTACATCTGACACACACACTCTGTCACTTTATATGTGCCATGATTTACAACACACAAACAAATAATCCATTTTTAAACCCATCCTTGATGCATTCTCTTTCCTCTGGGACTGAGTAGCACCGCACCCTCTTCTCCCTCCTGGACGTGAGTCAAAAGTGTCCTACGTGCCCCCGGTACCTGGTGCTGCCTGCCTGGGTGGAGCTGGTAGCTGGTGCTGCCTGCCTGGGTGGAGCTGGTAGCTGGTGCTGCCTGCCTGGGTGGACCTGGTACCTGGTGCTGCCTGCCTGGGTGGAGCTGGTACCTGGTGCTGCCTGGGTGGAGCTGGTAGCTGGCGCTGCCTGTGTGGAGCTGGTACCTGGTGCTGCCTGGGTGGAGCTGGTAGCTGGTGCTGCCTGGGTGGAGCTGGTAGCTGGTGCTGCCTGGGTGGAGCTGGTACCTGGTGCTGCCTGCCTGGGTGGAGCGGGTAGCTGGTGCTGCCTGGGTGGAGCTGGTACCTGGTGCTGCCTGCCTGGGTGGAGCTGGTACCTGGTGCTGCCTGCCTGGGTGGAGCTGGTACCTGGTGCTGCCTGCCTGGGTGGAGCTGGTAGCTGGTGCTGCCTGCCTGGGTGGAGCTAGTAGCTGGTGCTGCCTGGGTGGAGCTGGTACCGGGTGCTGCCTGGGTGGAGCTGGTACCTGGTGCTGCCTGGGTGGAGTTAGGGTTACCCTAACCCTAAGCTTTAACCCTTAGTAAAGCTAAAGATTAAGCTAGATCTAGTGAGAGCTAACCCTAACCCTTACCCTAGCCTTGACCCTAACCCTGACCCTAAGGAGAGCTAACCCTGACCCTAACCCTGACCCTAAGGAGAGCTAACCCTAACCCTGACCCTAACCCTAAGGAGAGCTAACCCTGACCCTAACCCTGACCCTAAGGAGAGCTAACCCTGACCCTAACCCTGACCCTAAGGAGAGCTAACCCTAGCCTTAGCCCTGACCCTAAGGAGAGCTAACCCTGACCCTACCCAATAGTAAGTCTACTTATAAACTTACCCTCAGAATCAACGGTCACATGTAAGGAGTTGAACCATCTTAAATGACAGTGTGATTAGCTCGGCCTTCAGCTGTACTTTGAGAACACATTTAATTTGCTTTTCAAAATAAACATGTTCAGTTGGACGTAGTAATGTGTCATAAGATCAAGATGGATATGATTTATTAAAGGGAAGATTAGTGTAGAGACAATTTTCCCTGAGCACAGGAAACACATGACTGTAACAAACAGTCTTCAGTCAGAACACATCCTTTACTACCCAACACTCATTCTTCAGTCAGAACACATCCTTTACTGCCCAACACTCCCTTTACTACCCAACACTCATTCTTCAGTCAGAACACATCCTTTACTGCCCAACACTCATCCTTCAGTCAGAACACGTCCTTTACTGCCCAACACTCATCCTTCAGTCAGAACACGTCCTTTACTGCCCAACACTCATCCTTCTGTCAGAACACATCCTTTACTGCCCAACACTCATCTCCAGGAAAACCAATAGTTTATTTGCATAATCCAATATGACTGTTGGAGCAGAGGAAGTTGTAAATCCTGAGTGTGTGAAAGTGTTAGGTGAAGTTTAGAGATGAAAACTATTCCTGTGTTTTTGTTGCTGTTAATGTGTTTTCTTTGACTGATGCTGATGGAAAGTCACAGGAACTGAAGCTCTATTGAAAGCTGTACTTGCTGACAATGGAGTTTTCTTATTATTTCAACAAGTGACAAGGAAACGTGAGATACTTGATTCTCGTCCCTTTGGGCCTCATTTAGGCCATTCAACACCAAGGGAACATGGCCATATACATCCTCCTTTATACAGATTACCTTGAAGTGTTTGATCGGTACTGTGGGGTAAAAAGGCACCTTGAGCTTTCTTAATTAAGAAATTGTGATTTAAAATGTCATCACTCCTTCCAGTTCAGTGACCATGGCAACTGAAAGGAGCTGCTAGTTCCTTTGTCTTGATGGTCGTTACTCAGATTTGATGAAGTGAGTTCATGCTAAAGATAAACAAGAGAGTAATGATGGATGCTGTTCTGGAAGCACTCACCTTCCCAGGAGGTTCTGCTTTGTCAAAGACAAGGCCAAAGATGATGAGACTTTTCTTCATGTTGATGATTCTGGTTGACTTTCCAGTCATACATCAACCTTTAATGTGTTGGTGTGTCCATTTGAGCCTTAAAATATTGAAAACGTGTGCAATCCCACAAAAGTACTTATTGTGCTGTCCATCCATCACTGTTGTCTGACCTGACTCATTATTTTCTATTAAACAAAGCTTAGTGGTGCTAAACTGTAAATGTCTAGTGTTGTTACTGGATAGGCCCTCTTGGGATTCAGTTTCTCTCCCCCATGACAGGCCTATCATCCAAAATAAGTCAATTCAATAACTTGAAGCTTCCATGTGAAGCCCATTTTCAGTGGATGTCAACCTCACTAATTAAAGGTCCTGAAACAGAACCTTGCTGTGACCAGGAGGGTACAGGAAACAACATCTCTATTTTTTGTCAATTTTCACATTCAAATATAAAAAACAGAAATCAGATTGAGGCTAGGTTTACGTTTACATTGACTCACTTATCAGACGCTCTTATCCAGAGTGACTTACAGTAAGTACAGGGACATTCCCACTGAGGCAAGTAGGGTCAAGTGACTTGCTCAAGAACACAACGTCAGGTAGCCACAGCCGGGAATCGAACTCGCAAACTTCCAATCACTAACCCTCAACACACTGTAGCTCTAACACAGAAGATCCTGTTCAAAGCCTCTGAAGCTGCTTGGATACTGTTTCCCACCCAAACACATTGTGACATGCACACACAATGAAGACAGATAATACCATTCAAATGTGCAAGATTTCCCATCTCACAATCCAAGACACAATTTCACGTGTGTTTTGTGTCCCACAGAATGAACAGCCTGACCTACTCATCTGGTCTTCAGTTGTGTTAGACTCCAGTGTGTTGTGTGTAGGCAGCAAGCTGTGAATATTGGCCTTTCCTGCAGGAAACAATGAGTCAACATGAGTGTTCCACTACACTCCATCTCCCTACTTATAAAACAACTGATCCCATGGTTGGTATGTGATACACTGAGGTATGTGTGTGTGGCTGGCAGTGCTTTGGCATTCATACATCCATTATAAAACACCATGAAAATGTGTGGGAGGCTTGTATTAGGGAGGAGGATCTGGATCCGAGTGGTTAAACATCAGCACATATCTGTGAAAGCAGTTCCTCCACCTACAGGGAGGAGAGGAGACACCAGGACCAGCTGATGTTGGGACATGTCCTAAGGAGGAGAGGAGGCAGCTGATGTAGACTTTTGGGACATGTCCTAAGGAGGAGAGGAGGCAGCTGATGTAGACTTTTGGGACATGTCCTAAGGAGGAGAGGAGGCAGCTGATGTAGACTTTTGGGACATGTCCTAAGGAGGAGAGGAGGCAGCTGATGTAGACTTTTGGGACATGTCCTAAGAAGGAGAGGAGGCAGCTGATGTAGACTTTTGGGACATGTCCTAAGGAGGAGAGGAGGCAGCTGATGTAGACTTTTGGGACATGTCCTAAGGAGGAGAGGAGGCAGCTGATGTAGACTTTTGGGACATGTCCTAAGAAGGAGAGGAGGCAGCTGATGTCCTGGGGCCTCCTCAGCTCCAGATATCCTGCAGGTATCGTTTGTCTTCCCGCAGGGATGCAAGCTTCTTCATAGCCTCCAGTTTATCCACGTGCAGCTCTGCTGAAACCAAGTCGATCAGGGTGTCATTGACATCTTTAGCCATGTTCTTAGCATCCCTGGTGGGGGCAGGAGGAGGGGAACATAAAGGTCATAAGGTCAGTTCTTTCACTAAACAGGATCCTTGATCAACATTGATCATACTCTTGGTCAACAATCCACATCACTATTATCCTCCCCATATGGGTACAGAAGATAGATGTTGTTCTGGTTGTGCTAAGCTTACCCACAGACATATAGAAAGCCTTTCTGTTGAAACAGTATGTTGCAGATGTGGCTGGCCTGCAACAGCAGGTTGTGTTGAACATATCTGGGCTCTTCCTGCCCTTGGCTGTCCCTGGAGCAGCAAACCTCTAGATGGGTCAGGGAGCCGTTAACCACAAACCCCTGCAGCTCCTCTCTGTGGAACAGACAAGGACCAAAGAAAGAGACACACTTCTCAACAATCTTGGTCTCATGTGACCCATGTGTACAGACAGGGTTTAACACAAGGCTCCTCTCTGTAATTCACCAGAGAAAACTCCTCTCAGAATGTAGTAAATAATAATAGAGAATAGAGTGAATCATATATAAAAGTATTTTGTCCATAACAGCAAAATAAAAAACATTAAACTTTAAAACTGTCAAGTCAGAATATGTCTGTGCTCCATCTAAATGATCCATAGTACAACAGTACAGGAGAAACTGAAAATATAGACTGTCTCTTGTCGCAGGCTCCTTCTGTTAACAATCACTCCTGTGTAGCTAAACAGCCAGTATAGCTTAGAGTAAGAAGGGGAGGGGGTGCATGTCTTGACAGGGGAGAGACGGGGTGCATGTCTTGACAGGGTAGAGACGGGGTGCATGTCTTGACAGGGGAGGGACGGGGTGCATGTCTTGACAGGGGAGGGACAGGGTGCATGTCTTGACAGGGGAGGGACGGGGTGCATGTCTTGACAGGGGAGGACAGGGTGCATGTCTTGACAGGGGAGGGACAGGGTGCATGTCTTGACAGGGGAGAGACGGGGTGCATGTCTTGACAGGGGAGGGACGGGGTGCATGTCTTGACAGGGGAGAGACGGGGTGCATGTCTTGACAGGGGAGAGACGGGGTGCATGTCTTGACAGGGGAGGGACGGGGTGCATGTCTTGACAGGGGAGGGACGGGGTGCATGTCTTGACAGGGGAGAGATGGGGTGCAATTAAAGTGAACACCCAAAGTCAAGGTCAAGGACACTGCTGATGATGGGGTGAAGGACACTGCTGATGATGGGGTGAAGGACACTGCTGATGATGGGGTGAAGGACACTGCTGATGATGGGGTGAAGGACACTGCTGATGATGGGGTGAAGGACACTGCTGATCATGGGGTGAAGGACACTGCTGATGATGGGGTGAAGGACACTGCTGATCATGGGGTGAAGGACACTGCTGATGATGGGGTGAAGGACACTGCTGATGATGGGGTGAAGGACACTGCTGATGATGGGGTGAAGGAAACTGCTGATGATGGGGTGAAGGAAACTGCTGATGATGGGGTGAAGGACACTGCTGATGATGGGGTGAAGGACACTGCTGATCATGGGGTGAAGGACACTGCTGATGATGGGGTGAAGGACACTGCTGATGATGGGGTGAAGGACACTGCTGATCATGGGGTGAAGGACACTGCTGATGATGGGGTGAAGGACACTGCTGATCATGGGGTGAAGGACACTGCTGATGATGGGGTGAAGGACACTGCTGATGATGGGGTGAAGGACACTGCTGATGATGGGGTGAAGGACACTGCTGATGATGGGGTGAAAGACACTGCTGATGATGGGGTGAAGGACACTGCTGATCATGGGGTGAAGGACACTGCTGATGATGGGGTGAAGGACACTGCTGATGATGGGGTGAAGGACACTGCTGATGATGGGGTGAAGGACACTGCTGATGATGGGGTGAAGGACACTGCTGATGATGGGGTTGGTTCCTGCTTTCACCTGTCAGATGACAACATCCCATTTCATGCATACTTGTCAGAACAAACCTAAACAGGAAACACTCACCTAAACAGGAAATCTTTGTCTCTGTGACGGCAGCCATAGAAGAGCCAGGTCTCACCAAACACCACCTGGGGATGATCCCCTCTCTCCTTCTCTCTGAAAGAAAGAAAAAGAAAGGAGAAAGAAAGAAATTATCTCTCTGGCAGAGCTCCCAGGATACTTTGCTGCAAGGTCTCAAGGGCAAGAGCTGTGCCAGTTTCCACGCAGCACACCTGCCAACAGGTGACAGATGAGACACATGACCTGTGACCTCTACAGTAGCATCAGTCTGGTGACCCTCCCAAATACCAGCTTCCTCTCATTCTATCTAGACTGAGTGAGGGAAGACAAAGATGGGAAGGCCTTCCTGGGGGAGCTGGGGGGAGGAGGGAGGAGAGGGAGGAGAGGAGGGAGGGGAGGGAGGAGAGAGGAGAGGAGGGAGGAGAAGAGGAGAGGAGGGAGGAGAGGGAGGAGAAGAGGAGAGGAGGGAGGAGAGGGAGGAGAGAGAAGGGAATGGAGGGAGGGGAGAGGAGAGGAGGGAGGAGAAGAGGAGAGGAGGGAGGGGAGGGAGGAGAGAGGAGAGGAGGGAGGAGAAGAGGAGAGGAGGGAGGAGAGAGGAGAGGAGGGGAGGAGGGAGGAGAGAGAAGGGAATGGAGGGAGGGGAGAGAGGAGAGAGGGAGGAGGGGAGGAGAGAGGGAGGAGAGGAGAGAGAAGGGGAGGGAGGAGAGGAGAGGGAGGGAGGGGAGAGAGGGAGGTGAGAGAGGAGAGGAGGGAGGGGAGGGAGGAGAGAGGAGAGAGGGAGGAGGGGAGGAGAGAGGGAGGAGAGAGAAGGGGAGGGGAGGGAGGAGAGAGAGGGAGGGGAGAGAGGAGAGGGGGGGAGGAGAGAGGAGAGGAGAGAGAAGGGGGGGGAGGAGAGGGAGGGAGGGGAGAGAGGGAGGGGAGAGAGTAGGAAGAGTGCGTATCTTTGAGCCAGGGGCTGCATGCATGCATGCTTCAGTCCAGGACAAGATACTTCCCCTGTGCCGCACCAACCGGATTATTCACATCCACGGACTGAGCCACACTGACAAGGTCTCTGGAATTCCATCAGGCCAAATGGAGACTGTCTGCTCTGTGGGATCACCAGCCAGATCAGCCTGATGATTCACTGATGATGATGCTGAATCATGTTCTGAATAAGGATCCTGGACCCAGAAACATGCAGCATCAAGTGCGTGAACCTTTGGTTGAGTAGTTCAAGTAATTTACTGTCAGCTGCACCAAGCGATGGAGTCATGGATGTCTCCCACATGGTGTCCTTCTGCACAGCAGGATGCTCTGATACACTCTCATTTGACAGATCACAAAATGTTACATTGAAACCTGCACTGCACTGGTGCATCTAATAAGAGACCAAGGAGATAAAACAGGTGTAAATGTCTGGAACACATCCAGTAGTGACAGGGGAGTGGATGAAGGACAGGCAGATACACCAGGATCTGCTTTTACTGATCTGCCTCCAGTAAACTCAGTTTAGTGGCCTTCTTTCTCTCTCTCTTCTCCCTGCTCACCCTGAAGAGATCAATACCAATATGAAAAACCTGCATTCCATTACAGTGGAGCACCATGCCAGGGTCTTTCCTGAATACTAATAAGGCCTGACCAGCCTGTCCCAAAAAGCTCTGTTCCTGCACACAGCACCATGGTTAGAACACAGACCCTGATACCTCCAGCAGACCCTGATACCCCCAGCAGACCCTGATACCCCCAGCAGACCCTGATACCCCCAGCAGACCCTGATACCCCCGGCAGACCCTGATACCCCCGGCAGACCCTGATACCTCCAGCAGACCCTGATACCCCCAGCAGACCCTGATACCCCCAGCAGACCCTGATACCCCCAGCAGACCCTGATACCTCCAGCAGACCCTGATACCCCCAGCAGACCCTGATACCCCCAGCAGACCCTGATACCTCCAGCAGACCCTGATACCTCCAGCAGACCCTGATACCTCCAGCAGACCCTGATACCTCCAGCAGACCCTGATACCCCCAGCAGACCCTGATACCTCCAGCAGACCCTGATACCCCCAGCAGACCCTGATACCTCCAGCAGACCCTAATACCCCCAGCCGACACCAGACCCAGATACCCCCACCAGGCCCTGATACCCCCAGCAGACCCTGATACCCCCACCAGACCCTGATACCTCCAGCAGACCCTAATACCCCCAGCAGAGCCTGATACCCCCAGCAGAGCCTGATACCCCAGCAGAGCCTGATACCCCCAGCAGACCCTGATACCCCCAGCAGAGCCTGATACACCCCATCAGACACCAGACCCTGATACCCCCAGCAGACCCTGATACCCCCAGCAGACCCTGATACCCCCAGCAGACCCTGATACCCCCAGCAGACCCTGATACCCCCCAGCAGACACCAGACCCTGATACCCCCACCAGACCCTGATACCCCACCAGACCCTGATACCCCCAGCCGACACCAGACCCAGATACCCCCACCAGGCCCTGATAACCCCAGCAGACACCAGACCCTGATACCCCAGCAGACCCTGATACCCCAGCAGACACCAGACCCTGATACCCCCAGCAGACCCAGATACCCCCAGCAGAGCCTGATACACCCCAGCAGACACAAGACCCTGATACCCCCAGCAGACCCTGATACCCCCAGCAGACACTGATACCCTCAGCAGACCCTGATACCCCCAGCAGACCCTGATACCCCCCAGCAGACACCAGACCCTGATACCACCAGCAGACCCTGATACCCCCCAGCAGACACCAGACCCTGATACCCCCAGCAGACACCAGACCCTGATACCCCCCAGCAGACACCAGACCCTGATACCACCAGCAGACCCTGATACCACCAGCAGACCCTGATACCCCCCAGCAGACACAAGACCCTGATACCCCCAGCAGACCCTGATACCCCCAGCAGACCCTGATACCCCCAGCAGACACTGATACCCTCAGCAGACCCTGATACCCCCAGCAGACCCTGATACCCCCCAGCAGACACCAGACCCTGATACCACCAGCAGACCCTGATACCCCCCAGCAGACACCAGACCCTGATACCCCCAGCAGACACCAGACCCTGATACCCCCAGCAGACACCAGACCCTGATACCCCCCAGCATACACCAGACCCTGATACCCCCAGCAGACACCAGACCCTGATACCCCCCAGCATACACCAGACCCTGATACCCCCAGCAGACCCTGATACCCCCAGCAGACCCTGATACCCCCCAGCAGACACCAGACCCTGATACCCCCAGCATACACCAGACCCTGATACCCCCCAGCATACACCAGGCACCAACTTACTGCCAGTAGAGTAGCAGTCAATATCTCACTCACACTTCCACTGCATTACAGGCTAACATTTACATCAACAGCCTGCGCACATCCAGGGAGTCTCTTTATTATGGATCGATCTGTCTCCCTGCTCCAATGTGACCCCATGCAGTTCATTAGAATCCCCTCTGGTAAACACAGTGCTTGAGAGCCCTGGAGGAGGTGGGCAGTACGTGAGTCTGGGGGAGAGGAACCAGTGAGTGCCTGGATTCATCTCCAACATGATAGATCTGTCCACAGTTCTACTAACCACAGCACCATGCACAGACAGTGCGGTGACAACACTCGGACAAGAACACCTGAAGGTAATGTTGCAGATCATTACCAAAAAGGCTCAGTTTGACTGCACTTGACTCCACTCAGTGTAAATTTGTTCCGGTGGTAAAACTGTGTGGCAGAATTTCCCCTCATCAAACATGAAAATATGACACGGGTTGGTTGTTAGTTGAAGGAGCTTGTTCATCTGACTGAGGAGTTTAGTCGACTTAACACCCATAACGCACTTTTTAAATGTTAGTTAAAAAACATGCTAAAACAGGTCTACAAATAAGAAGGACTCACTTTATGAAAATCTCCTACAACCAAGCCACAAAGCCATTCTTCATCGTACCTTTGCTGGAGGAAACCGATGAAAGGTGCGACACCTGTACCAGGGCCCACCATGATGAGGGGGGCTGCAGGGTCAGAGGGCAGGTGGAAGGAGGTTCTGGACCGTAGACTCACATAGACCTGGATCAGGTTAAGGGTCACACAACACGTACAGGGATATTAGAAAGTTCATTTATTTACATTTATTCATATATTTACAATTTCACTATTCATCTGTTCTGCCAGCTGAAAGATCAGGCAGCCTGTTTGCTGTGATACTCAGACGTCCTGGTCATTGACAGGTGGTATATGATGGATGTAGGGATGTCATGTGACACCTCTGCCTAACATGAGGGTCACAGAGCAGGAGCCTGCAGGGGGCCCTCACCTTGGGGGTTCCCAGACATGAGGGTCACACAGAACAGGAGCCTGCAGGGGGCCCTCACCTTGGGGGTTCCCAGACATGAGGGTCACACAGAACAGGAGCCTGCAGGGGGCCCTCACCTTGGGGGGCTCCCAGACACTGGAGGAGTCTTCTTTCCCAAGGTGCACCAGCAGGGGTTGGACCAGGTCGTACAGCCAACCTGTGCACAGACCTCTCCTGCCTGCTGGACACCAGGGGCTGGCTGGGAACTCCACCACATTGAAGACAAAGTGCAGCTTCCCCGGGTGCTGGAGACTGGAGCTGAAGGGTTAGAGAGGGAACAGATGACAACACGAGCCTGCAGCCTAAACTCTGCTATCTACACTCTGCTATCTAAACTCTGCTACCCAAACTCTGAAGACTACACTCTGCTATCTACACGCTGCTATCTAAACTCTGCTATCTACACTCTGCTACCTACACTCTGCTACCTACAGCTAGATGCAGTGCGCTAGATGCAGTGCGCTAGATGCAGTGCGCTAGATGCAGTGCGCTAGATGCAGTGCGCTAGATGCAGTGCGCTAGATGCAGTGCGCTACATGCAGTGCGCTACATGCAGTGCGCTACATGCAGTGCGCTACATGCAGTGCGCTACATGCAGTGCGCTACATGCAGTGCGCTACATGCAGTGCGCTACATGCAGTGCGCTACATGCAGTGCGCTACATGCAGTGCGCTACATGCAGTGCGCTAGGGAGTTCTTACCTGGCAGCAGAATAAGCCCTCGGCTGCAGTTTGGGTACTTGTTCTGTACAGGAAGACACACATTACATGTAGTCATTTATCAGACGATCTTATCCAGAGCGACTTACAGCAAGTACAGGGACATTCCCCCTGAGGCAAATAGAGTGAAGTGCCTTGCCCATGTTGGCACAGTCGTGGTTCAAACTGGGTACCTTTTGATTACCATCCTAACTCCCTTTACACACATGGATCAAGTATGAGGCACTTGTTTGGGTCATTTTGGCAGCTGAAGCAGCGTCCACATGATCTCAACCCAATAGAGTCAAACACAAACAAAAGTGTTTTGTGTATGAGGTAAAGGTTCACACACACACACACACACACACACAGGAGACCAAAACTCGGCCATATGGACAACCTGGGACCAGACAATAACAGCCATTATTATAATGAGGCCACTATGAGGACACCCAGCTGGTCTACATTCCTCCAGACTGCTCAGGGCATCAGCAGACACTCCAGAACTCCAGGAACACGCCAACTTTAGCATCATTCTCACATGACCACAATGCAGTGGTCATACGATTCAGCAAAACTACAGCCAACAGTCTATCTGTACTTTCTGAGCTAGACAGGTCTGGTGTCTGTATATCAGTTCCCCAGGAGGTCATAACCCCCCTCCTCAGCACTGTTATATGCAAAGGTTGCTGTCCAGTCCCTTTGCTGACAGTGTTAGGGTAAAGCAGACTCCCCTGAGGAGAGAAGACAATAACCAGCTGCTAACTGTGCAGAAAAGGCTTCACTTGCTTCTCCCTAGCCGGTTCCTTCACAACCTGCCAAGGCTCTGCTGACTGTAGCCCTCCGCCAGGGCCAGAGGTTCATGGATGTTAACAACCTAGTCCCCCTTTCTGTACAGACTGTGCAGAGGCTCTGCACCATGGCAGCGTGTCAGAAACTGACGAACCTCACATCCATCACCACTCATTACTGCAGCATGATAAACAATGTGCTGTTAACTCTTTCATGAAGTGTCTCTGATATAACTGACAGCCTGAAATATCACAGAAATGTTAAGAGGATTAACTTTAAGATTACAACTGACTGATTGACAGAGAAAAGTTTGAAACTTTCAAAGCTACCACTAACTAGATTTTTCACTGAGCCCAGACGCCCTGATTGGCTATTTCTGCCTGGGTTCACCACACTGCACCAAGACCCCAAAATAACTGTGACATTGGACAGACCTGCGACTGACACAGCATTTTTCCAACCTTTTTAGCAGAAATGGCAGCTTGCATGTGCTCGTGTTACTTTAGTCCCCACTGTAATTAAAAAATATGGCGTCTCAAGATTTCTAATCAATGTCTCGATGGTGTATTATGCATTTATAGTTCTTCCCTTGACACTTATTGGTTCTCATGATGTATGATTCACAATCTAAAAAACCGACTGTGTTCACGTTCACGTTGCTATGCTCAATGACTGATGCTCTTTGTAAAAGCTCTCTCTTGTAAGTCGCTTTGGATAAAAGCGTCTGCTAAATGAATAAATGTAAATGTATTTATGCTGAAAGCTAATAAAACATGATCTCCATTCAAAATTTCAGGCAAAAACTGTTATGAGGAATAGAACAATGTCAGGATGACCCTTAATGATCCAAGGCCATTAGAATCTCCCGATCATGACAACAAAGGTTTTCATCTGTTCATAGTTAGAAACCTTGAATTATTCTTAGTGTTGTCATTTTGTCATCCTGTCCCACTGTAGGACACAACTTACATTAGTCTCTACTGACCCCTGATGGTTTAAGACTGTCTGTACACTATGAAAACTAGCAAACTAGGAAAAGCCTGTCCAAAACTTCCATTCTACCATTGTACAGTGGAAGATGCACTGTGATAGGAAGTGGGGCTAATCTAACCTATGAGGAGGCTGAGAGGAGGTGAGCAGGAGGGAAAGGCAGTAAGCAGGTCCAGTAAGCCAAGACTGGAGTCTCTGACATAGAGATTGTAATCAGCACAGCCCTGTTTGCTGCTGAGCTCCTGCAACCTCCTCTTCTGTCCAGTGTCAGCTGTCCACTCAACCAAAGCTCTGAGGAACGCCTGAGAGAGAGACAGAGAAGGAGGGAGACAGAGGGAGAGGGGGAGAGACAGAGGGAGAGGGGGAGAGACACAGGGAGACGGAGGGAGAGGGGGAGAGACACAGGGAGACGGAGGGAGCGAGTGAGAGGGAGAGAAGGAGGGAAGTGGGAGAGAGGGGGAGACAGAGGGAGAGGGGGAGAGACAGGGAGAAGGGGAGAGGGGGAGAGACACAGGGAGACAGAGGGAGAGGGGGAGAGACACAGGGAGACAGAGGGAGAGGGGGAGAGACACAGGGAGACGGAGGGAGAGGGGGAGTGACACAGGGAGACGGAGGGAGCGAGCGAGAGGGAGAGAAGGAGGGAAGTGGGAGAGAGGGGGAGACAGAGGGAGAGGGGGAGAGACAGGGAGAAGGGGAGAGGGGGAGAGACACAGGGAGACAGAGGGAGAGGGGGAGAGACACAGGGAGACGGAGGGAGAGGGGGAGAGACACAGGGAGACGGAGGGAGAGGGGGAGAGACAGGGAGACGGAGGGAGAGGGGGAGTGACACAGGGAGACAGAGAGAGAGGGGGAGAGACACAGGGAGACGGAGGGAGAGGGGGAGAGACAGGGAGACGGAGGGAGAGGGGGAGTGACACAGGGAGACGGAGGGAGCGAGCGAGAGGGAGAGAAGGAGGGAAGTGGGAGAGAGGGGGAGACAGAGGGAGAGGGGGAGAGACACAGGGAGACGGAGGGAGAGGGGGAGAGAGAGAAAGAAACAGAGGGAATGGTTTAATGGAATCATAGCTATAGTCTCAGGAGGAATGTGCCAGTTGCTTGTACCTTCTTGGGAACACTTCTGATCTCCATGCACCAGGTGAACAGATAAAGCAGGCTGCAGATTTCAGGGACATAAGGTGGGAGCAGGGCAGCTGAAAGAAAGGACAGGAAGTCACAAACGGATCAACATGCTGATAACACTTGGTTTCATTCACAACTGTTTCTTGTTGTGTCCCATGTTTCTACAGTTTGGGGTCTTGACACTGCAGCAGACTGTCACCTTTCTTCTTTGTGTCCTGGCGCAGGGAGAGCTGGAGCTGAGAGTTCCTATGTTCCTGCAGGCCCAGCCTCTCCAAAAGCTGCTCTACCTCAGACACTCGATTTGGGCAGAGCACATCAAAAGAGTCCCCTGGCTGGTAGGCCAATGGGTGGTCCTGCAACATACAAACATACGTGGCAGATTATAAGAGCACTGCAGTTGTCATGACTGTGGCGTGTTGTGAGCTGCCACACTCACTGAGATGTCTAACCCCAACAGAAGAGCAGTTTTGACTGAGTCGTCGCTGGTCAGTCGGACTGCACTGAATATGGGCACCTCATGTACGGTCTCTGTACTGAGCGGAGAGCTGGCCTGGAGAAGAACGAACAGGGCTGAGCATGAGACAGGATGTGGGATTCAGACCATGGTTATTTTGTTGCATTGTTCTTGGAGTTTGTTTCAGGCATGTCCATGCTGAATGAAGCCTTACTAGTTCTGTGGTGGCCTCCAGGAACTTGACCTCCAGGTAGGGAGGGGGCAGTGCAGGGACATTGAGGGGGGTCTTGGAGAGTGGAGGCAGGGAGCAGGTCAGAGAGGCCTCCTCAACAGCAGAGGGAGCTACAGTATCTCCACACTGTGTCTCTGATAGAGGTGAGGATTGTGCTTGGGTGCTGCCTTGCTCGGAGATGACTCCTGCTAAGTCTGAGCTTTGGACCGTAGCATTGCTAAGACTCAGGAGATTCAGTTGTACTCTCGCTGTTGAATAATCTGAGGGTTTGTATATGGAGTCTCTCAGGTCTGGGGTCTGGGAGTCTCCAACTGAACCGATGCTCTCCTGGGAAGCCATCTTTGAGTAGGCTCCTTTAATAGCGTCCCACAGTCCTTCTAACCAGGGATCCACCACTAACTCCAGCCTAGACACACAGAGCAAAGTCTAAATGGTGATGATGGGAAAGAGGTCCAATAGGTTATGTGACACAACACAGTCCTAAAGTTGGTTTAAGGATTCCTACTCCTGAGATTTTAGGTCAGTATTACCTGATCTAAACCCATAACCCTAACGCTATAACCCTATAACCCTATAACATTTACATTTATTCATTTAGCAGACTCTTTTATCCAGAGCGACTTACAGTAAGTACAGGGACATTGTCCCTGAGGCAAGTAGGGTGAAGTGCCTTGCCCAAAGACACAACGTCATATAGCCACAGCCGGGGCTTGATCTCACAACCTTAACCCTAACCCTATAACCCTAATCATAACGCTATAATACTATAACCCTGACCTTATAACCCTTACACTATAATAATATAACCCTAACCCTATAACCCTAACTATATTACCCTATAGCCCTAACCCTAACCCTATAACCCTAACTATATAACCCTAACTATATTATCCTATAACCCTAATGTCCTTACCCCACTGCATCATCTGCATGACCAGTGGCATAGAAATGTTTTCCTCCCAGTTCCTGAAGCCGCTTGTCGATGGTCTTCCCACAGTTGCAGAAATTTGCATAATTTGTATCACCTAGACCTGTACAACCCAAAAAAGATATCAGAATTAATTCAACAGAACATATGAGGTGCAAATTCATAAAACTTTGAATATTAGAAAATCTATCAACTTGAAAAATCCCTCCTCCTTACCCAAGAGGGCGTAGTGGAGATGTGCATAGTGGTCAGCAGCCAGGGTTTTCCTCTTGATATTCTTTACAAATGTCAGGGCTGTGTCTGGGGGATCCCCATCCCCAGTTGTTGATACAACAAAGACGACAGGATCTCTTTGCCTTTCCAGGTTATACTAGACACAGTAGCAGGAGTGCGATCTAAATAAACAGCCTTTCACACAATGTCAGCCTGCAGCTAAAGAGAACTGACAACTAGGGCTTTAATGAACGAGCCATAAAGATTGTAGAGAGTTACTTTATCCTGTTGGCTCAAGCAGAAGACATCAGCGCTCAGTCCTTCTTCCCTTGCCTGGTCTCCTATTCCTTCAGCGATGGACTGAGCCTGTCCACGCTGCGAGCCGTACAGCACCAAGAACTGGAGATGTTCTTCACAAGGCATTCTAGAGACAGGATTAAGATGCTTTAGTAGCTTCATTTGATAACCCTTTATTTGTCCTGGGGGGGGGGGGGCACTTATAGAGCACACTTCTAGAGCGCACTTATATTTACATTGATTCATAAAGCAGACGCTTTTATCCAAAGCGACTTACAGGAAGCACAGGGACATTCCCCATGAGGCAAGTAGGGTGAAGTGCCTTGCCCAAGGACACAACGTCACATAGCCGCAGCCGGGGATCGATCTCACAACCTTCCGATCATGAGGCCAACGCCTTAACCGTTGAGCTATCTGACTCTCCTTATATAGAGCACACTTAGGAGCACACTTGTAGAGCAAACTTATTGGCACACTTATAGAGCGTACTTCTGCATCCTTTCCCCACCGTGTAAACTATTCGGACATTGCGTCAGTTCGGACACTGGCTGCTACCGTCACAGCTGTACGTGGAAATGAACGGAGCCCGTCTGTGCTGTACATGAATATCAGACAGAACAAGCTGAGTTGGGTGCCTAAACCTTAACCCTTAACCCTAACCCTAACACAAGTCCACAGACTACACGCGGACGGGCACATTACGTTAGGCTTCTTGATGCCAGTTCATTAGAACAGGTTAGAAGCGGCTCCATTTTCTTAACTAGATACTTTCTATATATACAAAAGTACCAAAAAGTCAATGAGTAGCCACATACAACCTTTACATTTATTCAGATACTCAGACACACTTACTGGGATTCTCTCCATAACCAACGATGAAAACACCTATCGCGACATCTAAATAATGCTTTGCACGAGATTGGAAGGAACTATTATCAGGATTAGAGAGAAAATGTTTCAGAATTAAATAATACTGTTTTATATGACAAATCGTTTATTTTATCCTGCTGAAAAAATTCTTATGAATAAACATTTGATTCGGATTAACATTTGTTTTCATACCTGAATAGTTCAATCCAAATGTTCAGTCGAGGTACTGTAGGTCTACTTGGTCTCTTCCTCCCCTCCAGAAGAACCTTCTAGAGTCTCCTAACTCCTCCCCCTAACCCTGCAGACAGACAGGCTGGACAGACAGACAGGCTTGGTCTCTTCCTTCCCTCTCCCGCAGGCAGAGAGACTCAACATCGCTGCTGAACCTCAACTTCTCAACGGAAAAAGTCCTACTTGAATCTGCAGACCCTTTGTGTCCCCGTCTTTCAGTCAACATGACCTCAATGGGGACTCTAGCTTTTGATGAATATGGAAGACCTTTTATTATCATTAAAGATCAAGACACAAAGACGAGGCTGTCGGGCCTTGACGCACTGAAGGTACAATGAGCTAGCTTAGCATGACAGCTTAGCAAGCTAACTGCACGCTGCTTCCTCCATGCTTCAGGGTGTTGGCTCTCATCTCTTTGGCTTCTTAAACTTCAGCAGCGCGTCATTTATGTTTTGTCCACCTTTCAAATCTACATTTCATCGTGTTTGCGATGAATTCGCAGACTCATTCCTCTAATAGTTACCATAGTTACCATGTGCTTCATTAACTATGCAGCGTTCCAACCCTAAACCTAGTTACACACCTGACGTGCACCGCTATGTGAAGGATCTTTTATTTACGGTTATTAATGTCAAGGTCTGAAAGCTGACGTAGGCTAATAAAATAGTTTTTGTTCTGCAGTCTCACATAATGGCAGCGAAGGCGGTTGCTTCGACACTGAAAACATCAATTGGACCAAACGGTGAGTCCAAACACACAGACTAACCCTCTTCCAGGTCCAGTTCTGCGGCAGTTTTAAAACAGCCGCTGTTTTATTCCCTCTTCCCAGGCCTTGACAAGATGATGGTTGACAGGGATGGTGAGGTGACAATCACCAATGATGGCGCCACCATCCTTGGCATGATGGATGTAGATCATCAGATCGCCAAACTCATGGTGGAACTTTCCAAATCCCAGGATGATGAGATTGGTGATGGAACCACTGGAGTTGTTGGTAAGCAGATGTTCCCCCTTAGTCACTGCAGCTCATTTGGGTGCTTTGGCAGCAAATACAGATTACAAATACACATGAATGTCTATATACACACGCAAATATTTATTGATGTTAAACATATTTCAGATGGCACTCTGAAATTCCTTATGATGTTACATTAACATTTATTTATTTAACAGATGCTTTTATCCAAAGCGACTTACAAGAGAGCTTTACAAAGTGCATCGGTCACTGAGCATAGCAAGTGACAGACCCCAACATAGCAGGCTTATAGATTATGAAACATACATCATGAGAACCAATAAGTGTTACTTGGCTTGTGAAGACCGAGGGGACATAGTAAGTGTTACTGATTGTCCCTGTGCTCCTCCAGTGCTGGCCGGGGCTCTCCTGGAACAGGCTGAGCAGCTGCTGGACAGAGGAATCCATCCCATACGGATCTCAGATGGGTACGACCAAGCAGCTCGCATCGCCATCCAGAAGCTGGACCAGATCAGCGAGACCTTCCCCTTTGACCCAAACAACAGAGAACCTCTGGTCCAGACTGCCATGACAACGCTGGGCTCCAAAGTGTGAGTGAGCTCATGCTCGTGGCCTTGGTGCCACTGTGGAAGAGCTTGTTTCCATTCTAGATGTTTTTGGAAATTGAAGTAAATCTCGTTAGTATAAATCTTCTTCTCTCCCTTTTCACAGAATCAACCGTTGCCACAGACAGATGGCAGAGATTGCAGTGAATGCAGTTCTCACTGTGGCAGACATGAACAGGAAGGATGTGGACTTTGAGCTCATCAAGATGGAGGGAAAGGTGGGAGGTAAACTGGAGGATACACAGCTCATCAAAGGAGTCATCGTGGATAAGGAGTTCAGTCATCCTCAGATGCCCAAGGTAGGAGCACAGTGCCTTTACTGTGCCTTTACTGGCTTACATGGGCCTCGCAGGGGTAACATGTCCTAAATGATTTGGATATGTTGAATTCTCACGCCATGTTGGCCTCTTATCTCTCACAGGTTCTGAAGGACACAAAGATTGCCATCCTCACCTGTCCGTTTGAGCCCCCCAAGCCTAAGACCAAACACAAGCTGGACGTCACCTGTGTGGAGGAATACAGAGAACTGCAGAAGTATGAGAAGGAGAAGTTCCTGGAGATGATCTGCCAGGTGGGCTCCAGCACAGCTCCTCTGCACATGTGCAGACCAGGCAACGCATTATGAGTATGGGGTAGAGCTGTGTCTCCAAGGTAACCTGCCTGTGATTCCATTATTTGTTTCAGATCAAAGACAACGGTGCAAACCTGGCCATCTGCCAGTGGGGCTTTGATGACGAGGCTAATCATCTGCTGCTGCAGAATGAGCTGCCTGCTGTGCGCTGGGTGGGAGGCCCTGAGATCGAGGTGAGAGGAACACCCTCCATCTTTCCACCCCCTCTTGTATTTCACTGGAGCCTGCTGTGCTGCCCAACTCTTGAACGCTGGACATTCATAACCGTGTGTTCTATGTCCAGTTGATCGCCATAGCGACGGGTGGTCGCATTGTGCCTCGCTTCAGTGAACTGACCCCTGAGAAGCTGGGCTCGGCTGGCCTCGTCAAGGAGATCTGCTTTGGGACCACCAAGGACCGCATGCTGGTCATCGAGGAATGCAAGAACTCTCGTGCTGTCACCATCTTCATCCGCGGAGGCAACAAGATGGTGACGGCTTCACTGTAGCACAGATGGAAACATGTTGACTGATACAGGATCAGGTTGTAAGAAACTGAAGTGTCGCTATGCTCTTTTTGTTCCTCTCAGATCATTGAGGAGGCAAAGCGCGCCCTCCACGATGCCCTGTGTGTCATCCGTAACCTGGTCAGAGACAATCGTGTGGTCTATGGGGGCGGGGCCTCTGAGATCGCCTGTGCCCTGGCTGTCAACCAGGCAGCAGATAAGGTCAGAAGTCCTTATATTCCCTAAGATTGACAGCAAGAAGCGGCCATGAGAGTTCTCTGGTTCACTCTCTGTGTTCTTCTCTCTCAGTGCCCCTCTTTGGAGCAGTACGCCATGCGGGCGTTTGCTGATGCGCTGGAGGTCATCCCCATGGCTCTGGCTGAGAACAGTGGGCTGAACCCCATCCAGACCATGACTGAGATCCGGGCCAAGCAGGTCACAGAGAACAACCCTGCTCTAGGGATTGACTGCATGCATCTCAACAACAACGGTGAGACACTAGCTTATTATACACAGTAGCTTATTATACACAGTAGCTAGGGCTCTTTAGTGGAGATTGACCAACAGAATTACCTTTCTATGTGACAGTCAGTTTGATTCCTTGTAATTTATATTTGTGTGTGCTAACATTTAGCAGACGCTTTTATCCAAAGCGACGAGAAAGAGCTTTACAAAAGAACATCGGTCACTGATCATATGAGGATAACATGACAGCTGTTGTTACTTGCACACAGTTCTCTAACAGTGTCTTCTGACATCTCTCCCGTCTTCAGACATGAAGCAGCAACATGTGATCGAGACTCTGATCGGGAAGAAGCAGCAGATTTCTCTGGCCACCCAGGTGGTCAAGATGATCCTGAAGATCGATGACATCAGAAGCCCAGGGGAATCTGAGGACTGAGGAACAGTCTGCCAGGCTCTGCAGATGGCAGCGTCCTGAAACACTGTTCTAGAACAGTCTGCCAGGCTCTGCAGATGGCAGCGTTCTGAAACACTGTTCTAGAACAGTCTACCAGGCTCTGCAGATGGCAGCGTTCTGAAACACTGTTCTAGAACAGTCTGCCAGGCTCTGCAGATGGCAGCGTTCTGAAACACTGTTCTAGAACAGTCTACCAGGCTCTGCAGATGGCAGCGTTCTGAAACACTGTTCTAGAACAGTCTACCAGGCTCTGCAGATGGCAGCGTTCTGAAACACTGTTCTAGAACAGTCTGCCAGGCTCTGCAGATGGCAGCGTTCTGAAACACTGTTCTAGAACAGTCTACCAGGCTCTGCAGATGGCAGCGTTCTGAAACACTGTTCTAGAACAGTCTGCCAGGCTCTGCAGATGGCAGCGTTCTGAAACACTGTTCTAGAACAGTCTTAGGCACCTCCCTGGCACTCTGTTCCAACCTGCTTACTGTTATTTATCATTTGATACGAAAACCTCCCTTCAAACTGTTGTAGTAATGAAGATGCAATTAAAATGTTGGTCAGTGAAACTCCTGGATGGACTCCTGAACTTGTCGTGAGTAACAGAAATACTTGATTTATTGTTTATTAGAGAAGGCAGCACAGTTAGATTGGGATGATAAAATACAGGGTTTAAGTAAACAGGAAAAAGTCTAATAGAATGGCATTCTATGACTTGCATGCATTAGTATTCATATTTCAGAGGCAGGCTACATGTATTAAGACTGGAGGCAGAGAGGCAGGCTACATGTATTAAGGCTGGAGGCAGACTGGTAGGCTACATGTATTAAGACTGGAGGCAGAAAGCAGGCTACATGTATTTGTCCAGCCAGTTGAACATGTCCATCCTGGCTTCCTGGATGCTGGGTTTGTCTGCTGGGTTGATGTCTTCTCTCTTGCGGTGCACAAAACCATGTGTCTGACCTTGAAAGATCTTCACCTGGTAATCTACTGGGCATTTCTCCTGAAGGCTCTTCTCAAGAACGCTCACCTAGTGAGAGGACACAAGAAAAGCTGAATAAATTACAGTATAGGGTTAGGGTTAACCCTTCAAATAGTATAAGGACACGTTTCAATTAAATTACCCCGGATAAGTGAAAGAAGATGGATGGATGTCATTGTTACTATGGTTACAAAGAAGCGGTTGTGATACTGCTCTTCTGAATCATGATTGTAGATGTTTAAATATGTCAAATTCTGATTTTCCAGTGCCTGTAATTCCCTTAGTCCACTTATTGTACTATTGTCACGGTGACCAACACACCTGATCCAATGGGATCACCGTATCGTTCTCTGCAAAGATGAACAGAGTTGGACTCTTCAGTTCATACCTGTCCTCCCTCTCTCGAATGATGCCTACAGCAAGGGACCAAGAGACACCATGGTGTAGTTAGAACAACACAATACTACATTATACCAGATTAAAGTTTGGGTTCGATGTATTCCTCCTCATCCTCTCACCATAATGAGAGACTCCAGCTTTGAGCTCTGGGTACTGTAAGGACAGGTAGTGAACAGCCACCCCTCCCCAACAGAAGCCCACCGCTCCGATCTGTTTGGCCCCGCACTGGTCCTTCAGAAATCTCAGCACAGCATCCATCTCCCTGCAGGTGGGACCCAGCAGAGACACAGTTAGAAGAACTAGATAAGTGGAGAACGATGCCTTACAGTACCAGACAAAACTGGGTTTCTGAGACTTGACAGATGGAATGGGAACCAACTTTTCTATGTTGGTTGGCTTCCTGTCCTCCAGCCACTGCTGAAAGGTGGACCAGTCATCTGTTGGACCCCAAGGCTCCTTCCCAACAAAGAAGTCTGGACAGACAGCACTGAAGAGCATAGAGGACATAATGAAGATCTCTGGACAGATAAAGAAGTCTGGACAGACAGCACTGAAGAGCACAGAAGTCATAATAAAGTGGAGGGTTCTTTCTTACTGGTAAACAAACATGTTTTTCTGGCTACTTAACCCAGAATGAAGCAGCTTCAATAACCTTATGGTACAGTGGTTTTGTTTAGGTGAGGGTTCAAATGATTCAGGAAGCATTGGAAATGAGAAATGTTACATGTATCCATTGGAGGCCATCATGTCAGCCATGTATCTGGTGTTGGGGAGCTTCCAGCCAAATATGTCCTGAATGACGATGACAGCTTTGTTTGAGGATGAAGATGGCTTCACAACATAAGCTTGGATGTGCTCTACTTTCACTTCCTGTCCTTGTCCCCCATAATCCAGCTGGTCACCAATATCACATGGGCAGGGTTTTGCTTCATTAGCCATCTGGGAGGGATTCAAATACAAAATAAAAGTAGGGCTGGGTTGATACTTTGTGCTAAATGAAAAGGTGGGGTAGGGCGGGTTAATGATGTGTGTGTTTGCACAATAAACTAATCAAAAATGCACAACAGCTTGTGATACAACATCTGTGGTCATTCGTATTTCCCAAGGAGTTGTGTTCTTTTAAAATGCTACACCAGAGTCACTTTAACTAAATGCTTTAACTTTAATCGAATAGCAACCACATAACAGAATCATAAGTATTGAACATTTTCTTTAGTGTTAGTGGCTAAGAGATTCATTTTTAGAAGTTTGCATGGCAACACTTACCTTGTGAGGAGGTAAACACTGGAAGACTTAAATGATCAATGTGAATAAAACAGCAGACTGTGATATTATTATTACAGCAGGAAAATGGGTGAAAGGCTGTTACATGCATGGACATAAAGAACCATTTATAATGTCTATGGTCACAAGCATGGACTCAGTCTGAAGTTCACCAGTCCAGAGGTTTGGAAAGTCGCTCCATGAACTTGCAGAAGGTTTATGAACTTCAAAGTTGCTGAATCAGAATTACCTTGCTGACCAAATCAGCTAGTCTATTACAGGGCTAGGGTTTCAGCATGCGATCTACTTATAAAAGTGACAATGATCTACCCATTACAAAAAGCACAACATATATTTAAGTCGGTGTCGTATTTTCCATGAACAGTCTGTAAAGACTTAGGTAACGTTGGAAAGATATTCACAGATTCGGACTTACGGGATCAATAATTAAGAGACGCAACGTTGTTCAAACACAAATGATGCCTCTTTCACATCATAATAACATATACTACGGGCTATAATACTACTACTATAATAATACTATAATACTACGGGCTACAAGAACCAAAAACCAGTTTTGTAACAGAACAACCCGTCCTCCGAGCTGGATGCTATACTCTGATCTCTGCGCAGCCAGCGGCCAGACGAGTGCGCAGGGAGCGTCTGCAAAGTTCACTTCCAAGAGAGACGCAGCAAACAAAAATCAATAACTCCACTGTTATACTGTATGTAGACAGCAAAACAACTGGTTTTGCTTAATTTTGATGATTTTCTGGTGGAAATATTAATCAATAACTCCACTGTTGTGCATTATTATGACTCCAAATCACTCCGCACATCAACAGTCTCCTCATTGTCATACTACAACAGCTCTTTTGGAGAAAACAGGTTTTGCTTAATTTTCATAATTAAAAAAAACAATGTTAATGTCATGTCTGAAGGGTGTGGCCTCCCTCCGGTCCACTAGGGGCAGTGCAGTATTAGTTTTGTTACTATATTAGGCACAAGTGAGTATCGGCCATTTTGAGTTAATGTTTACTTACATTACTTTGGACACACACTGTGCTCTTGTTTAGCATGTAACTGCTTAATTTATGTAAGTATGTTTATCTTACTATGTTCATGTTGAGTTAGTTGTATGTATTTTGTGTTTCCTTATGTAAACAGCAGTCACTTACGTTGTGTTGTTGTGCCTGCAGGGCTCCCGCATTGCTGTCATTAAAGCTGATAAATTGACATTAAGGAGTCTTTCTTCAATGTCATCTACCAATAATATTGATAACCGTAACCGGCTATTATATATATTGTCGATTGTATGGACTAAATATGCGAGTACCTATTAGACAACATGTTTTTGAATTGATTAGATTAATTTTAAAATATATAGTTAACTTTTCTTAGTTTGTTTAAACTGTTCTTGGAAGTTTATTATATGTTTGTTGGTTGTGAGTGGTCATGTTTGGAGTGATAGACCTCCATCCCCTGTTGGTTGTGAGTGGTCGTGTTTGGAGTGATAGACCTCCATCCCCTGTTGGTTGTGAGTGGTCGTGTTTGGAGTGATAGACCTCCATCCCCTGTTGGTTGTGAGTGGTCGTGTTTGGAGTGATAGACCTCCATCCCCTGTTGGTTGTGAGTGGTCGTGTTTGGAGTGATAGACCTCCATCCCCTGTTGGTTGTGAGTGGTCGTGTTTGGAGTGATAGACCTCCATCCCCTGTTGGTTGTGAGTGGTCGTGTTTGGAGTGATAGACCTCCATCCCCTGTTGGTTGTGAGTGGTCGTGTTTGGAGTGATAGACCTCCATCCCCTGTTGGTTGTGAGTGGTCGTGTTTGGAGTGATAGACCTCCATCCCCTGTTGGTTGTGAGTGGTCGTGTTTGGAGTGATAGACCTCCATCCCCTGTTGGTTGTGAGTGGTCGTGTTTGGAGTGATAGACCTCCATCCCCTGTTGGTTGTGAGTGGTCGTGTTTGGAGTGATAGACCTCCATCCCCTGTTGGTTGTGAGTGGTCGTGTTTGGAGTGATAGACCTCCATCCCCTGTTGGTTGTGAGTGGTCGTGTTTGGAGTGATAGACCTCCATCCCCTGTTGGTTGTGAGTGGTCGTGTTTGGAGTGATAGACCTCCATCCCCTGTTGGTTGTGAGTGGTCGTGTTTGGAGTGATAGACCTCCATCCCCTGTTGATTGTGAGTGGTCGTGTTTGGAGTGATAGACCTCCATCCCCTGGCTCGAGACAACAGCCCGGTGGATTAGGGTGGTACAGCATTTCCGGTTAGGCATTCATTAATTAATATTCATTTTAATTGAGATGAATGGAAAACAAAAATATAAGTTAGAATTGAAATCACTATAACTGGTTATGTGTTTTTTCTATTTCTTTTTTTGGTTTACCGTACGATATATATACCCATCCTTCTTGTACTATTCAGATTCAGAATACTTTATTAATCCCCTTGGGGAAACTCTTTGGCAGGACAGTGCCCACCGAGGCAACACGACAAAGTACATTATCGGCGCACAAGCCTTCTGAAATTGGGAAAACACAAATAGATTTTCGAGGAGAAAAAAAGAATACATGCCAGAGCCTGTAACCAAAAAAAAACACCTCAGCAGACAGATAAGCAACAACAACAAGCAGGTGGAGGCGTTGGATGAGTCTGTGTTCGTAGCCAAAACACAGAACAATCTGCCTCATGGCCTTGAGGTCAGGACATCTTGTTCCAGCCAGACAACTCTCACAGAAAGGGGTGTGGGGTTGGGGTGGGGGAGGGGGTGTAGAGAGGCGTCGTACCTCAATCTTGCAAGATAGAAACAGGTAGGGGGAGGGGTAGCCCTGCACGGTACTAGGTACAGCCGTACAGGAATTTGGAGCCGAAAACATATACTCATGTTGTTGCTCGTAGAGTTAGTTTACACCCTACAAACAAGTCTCACTCAATGTCTCTCAAATGTCTCTCAAATGCCTCTCAATGTCCCTCAATGTCTCTCACTCTTCCATTTTGTTGGTCAATACGTTCCTCTGTCCCCTGCAGAGCCATCGGTATTCCGCGATGCGCGTAAAGTCACACTTTGGCCACCAACAGCCCTGCCCATCACAGGGCAGACCATTACTAACTCATATACCCCCCCCCCCCCCCCCGTACATCTAGTGCCCACTTTCCACCTTGTACATGTTTATTTTTTACTCCTATACATGTTCTATGTTGCTCTTCTTGTCACAGTGAATTCTATGTTTGTTAATCTTGCATAGCGAATAAACCTGATTCTGAAAATACCTAATAATGTTCAGGTTAATTCTGACGTGAACAGGGGCCCACTAATGGTACACAGAACACAGGGGGTCAGATATTAGTGCTAATTTAAAGATGGCTGCGCCCTGTAAGCTGCCTGCCTCACTGAGCCTTTGAGCACTTTTTATAGACATGGATGAGGACTGCTGTCTGTGTCTGCTGTATCAAAGTGCTGCTGCATTGTTTCACTGGGTTAGGGTAAGACATGGTTAGTGACTCCATCTTTGACTCCATCTTTAAAGAGACAGCTGTCTGTGTCTGCTGTATATAAGTCTACTGGAGTGCTGCTGCATTGTTTCACTGCGGAGCTCATTTCTGTTGCAACATCCTGCTTGAAAAGACAACAAACATACCGAGACGAGAGCAGATGATCCTACTGTAAAACTTTCTTCGTTGTTTTAGGTTAAAAAAAATTAACAAATGTTTTTTATTTAAAGTTAAAAAGGAAACTACGCTTTTTTCGCCAAAGCCCTACATCGTGAGTAGGAAGTGTCCTTTTATGGAAGTTGCAGGATTCTGTTGTCTTCCGCTTGGGTGTGTGCAGTGAGGGAGATTTATCTACTAAATAATTACATCAAATCTATCTTCCAGAGCTGTTTTTAACATTATCCATTCCAGACTAAAAGGTAGGATGTTCTGTTAAAGCTACAAATTAAACCTAAAAAAGCTAAAGTAACTTTTACTTCTCACTGCGCTTTAACTCGTAGCGGTTCTGGGGAGGAGATTTTCACTCTCATTCTTTCTGTGTTTAAATGTAGAAGATGTCGAAGTCTTTGAAGAAAATTGTGGAGGAGAGTCGGGATAAAAATATTCCTGAGGTGGACATGTGTGACAGAGGAATATCCAACATGCTGGACACCCCAGGACTATGTAAGCACACTAACCCCATATAAGCACCCTAACCCTATGTAAGCACACTAATCTTAAACACCCTAATTCTATGTAAGCACACTAACCCTATGTAAGTACACTAACCATATGTAAGCACACTAACCCTAACCCTATTAGATTAGATTAGATAAACCTTTATTTGTCCTCCAGGAGGGGAAACTGCAGTTCACAACTGTGTAAGCACACTAACCCTATGTAAGCACACGAACCTTAACCCTATGTAAGCACACTAACCCTAACCCTAATCCTATATAAGCACCCTAACACTAACCCTATATAAGCACCCTAACCCTATGTAAGCACACTAACCCTAACCCAGGACTATGTAAGCACACTAACCCTAACCCAGGACTATGTAAGCACACTAACCCTAACCCAGGACTATGTAAGCACACTAACCCTAACCCAGGACTATGTAAGGACATTAAGGGTAGTCTTTACATTTCTGTTTATTCATTTAGCAGACGCTTTTATCCAAAGCGACTTACAAGACAAAGCTTTACAAAAGAGCATCAATCACTGAGCATAGCAACATAATAGACAAGTAATCAACAAGTAATTCTGAACAACAACAACAGATTATATTTCTAACACAATGGAGTATCTACAAGTGTCAGTATTATACGATACAGATCACAACATGTAGATCACATTTGAGATGAATGATATCATGTAAATGCAGAAGAAATATTGAAGCATGACATGTTGATAATGGGCAGATTTTTATGTTTTCTGTTTCAGTCACCTTGTCCAACATCACACAGTTGGTTCTTAGTCACAACAAGCTCACAAGTAAGTCATGATTATTCTCTGTATTTTTCTCTCTGATCATCCTCGCTCAAGTATTTCTGCAATTTCCCATCTGTGGGACAAATAAAGGAGTTCTTATCTGACTGTATTTGTACGATGATATGATAGAATCCTACGCTGTGGCCTCTTCTGTACTACTACTTCAGACCACTAGAGGGCAAACCTCTTCTATCTTGGTTATTTTAACTCATGTGTGGTGGGGGGCAACTTTTGGAACTTAAGTTAAAAGGTTTTGTTTTTATTTTGCAACACTGAGATTTGCCCTAAAATCCAGAGAGGTAATGATTTTGTTCAAATGGCAAGATCAGAAAGTTTCTAAGGATGGAAAGGTATCTTTAGTGAGGTTGATTTGCCTCATGGAAAATAGGTTGCTGTGTCTAAATGTAGCTGTGTCTATAGTCAACTTCAACTACAGCCAAGAGACAACTGAATTGTTTTACCTCATTTCTAGTGAGGCTAGTGAGGCAAGAAAAAACAATCACTCAAATCTGACCCAGATTATTGTCATGATGCACACGACACAACTACACACTATTTACTAAGCTAGTGAAGTAGGCAGTTTCTGTTTGGTATATGACTATATCTTATGGGGACATTTTGACTGTTTCTCTATGGTATATGACATAAGTCTACTTTATGTACATGGGGAATACATCTGATTCAGATTATTATGTGGACAGTTTCCAGATGTTTTTTTTGGTTTGTTGGTTCTTTAAAAAGATGTCCTCTTAACTTCAGTAAAAGGACTGAGCTTCTAATCTGTGTGCAGAAAACAAATGATTTGGCTCCTTGTTTACCTGAGCATCTCCCTGTCTCTACTAACTGACTGTGACCATCACAGCCATGGAGATTACATATTTATCCCTTCTCTATTTATAGAAATGATCAAAGACATTTTAGTTGAGCTAATTAGGATCATTATCATCCATTCCCTCATACCTGGGGGTGGAAAAGGTATTTTGCGATATGTGAGATGTAATTTGAGTTATTTATGGTACTAATGTTTTCTGTGGAGGTGTTTTGTTGTGAGCCTTATCCTGCAGTCCACAATTTTATTCTAGATCATAACAGTGTAATTCTCTGATCATACTTGCTTTAAAACTCCCCATATATAAAATATAGAGAGCCATCTTTTTGAAGTTTTAGGAAGACAGTCTGGACTTATGGGAACATTTGGACAGTCTATCTTTAGTGATGTGTATTACATGGTACCACCAGTCTATCTTTAGTGATGTGTATTACATGGTACCACCAGTCTATCTTTAGTGATGTGTATTACATGGTATCACCAGTCTATCTTTAGTGATGTGTATTACATGGTACCACCAGTCTATCTTTAGTGATGTGTAGTACATAGTATCACCAGTCTATCTTTAGTGATGTGTATTACATGGTACCACCAGTCTATCTTTAGTGAATTGTATTACATGGTATCACCAGTCTATCTTTAGTGATGTGTATTACATGGTACCACCAGTCTATCTTTAGTGATGTGTATTACATGGTATCACCAGTCTATCTTTAGTGATGTGTATTACATGGTACCACCAGTCTATCTTTAGTGATGTGTAGTACATAGTATCACCAGTCTATCTTTAGTGATGTGTAGTACATGGTATCACCAGTCTATCTTTAGTGATGTGTAGTACATGGTATCACCAGTCTATCTTTAGTGAATTGTATTACATGGTATCACCAGTCTATCTTTAGTGATGTGTAGTACATAGTATCACCAGTCTATCTTTAGTGATGTGTAGTACATGGTACCACCAGTCTATCTTTAGTGATGTGTAGTACATGGTATCACCAGTCTATCTTTAGTGATGTGTATTACATGGTACCACCAGTCTATCTTTAGTGAATTGTATTACATGGTACCACCAGTCTATCTTTAGTGAATTGTATTACATGGTATCACCAGTCTATCTTTAGTGAATTGTATTACATGGTATCACCAGTCTATCTTTAGTGATGTGTAGTACATAGTATCACCAGTCTATCTTTAGTGATGTGTAGTACATGGTATCACCAGTCTATCTTTAGTGATGTGTAGTACATGGTATCACCAGTCTATCTTTAGTGATGTGTAGTACATGGTATCACCAGTCTATCTTTAGTGATGTGTAGTACATGGTATCACCAGTCTATCTTTAGTGATGTGTAGTACATGGGATCACCAGTCTATCTTTAGTGATGTGTAGTACATGGTACCACCAGTCTATCTTTAGTGATGTGTAGTACATGGTACCACCAGTCTATCTTTAGTGATGTGTAGTACATGGGATCACCAGTCTATCTTTAGTGATGTGTAGTACATGGGATCACCAGTCTATCTTTAGTGATGTGTAGTACATGGTACCACCAGTCTATCTTTAGTGATGTGTAGTACATGGTACCACCAGTCTATCTTTAGTGATGTGTAGTTCAGAATCTCGCAAAGAGAGAGATTAGGTGGATGGAAAGTGAGAAATGAAGAGAGATGCAGTGGAGATCAGTTACACTAACCTACACTAATGCATGCTGCATTGCTGTGTGTTACACTGATGCATGTTACACTGCTGCATGCTACACTGCTGCATGCTACACTGCTGCATGCTACACTGCTGCATGCTACACTAATGCATGCTACACTGCTGCATGCTACACTAATGCATGCTACACTGATGCATGTTACACTGATGCATGTTACACTGCTGCATGCTACACTGCTGCATGCTACACTGCTGCATGCTACACTGCTGCATGCTACACTAATGCATGCTACATTGCTGTGTGTTACACTGATGCATGTTACACTGCTGCATGCTACACTGCTGCATGCTACACTAATGCATGCTACACTGCTGCATGCTACACTAATGCATGCTACATTGCTGTGTGTTACACTGATGCATGTTACACTGCTGCATGCTACACTGCTGCATGCTACACTAATGCATGCTACACTGATGCATGTTACACTGATGCATGTTACACTGCTGCATGCTACACTGCTGCATGCTACACTGCTGCATGCTACACTAATGCATGCTACACTAATGCATGCTACATTGCTGTGTGTTACACTGATGCATGTTACACTGCTGCATGCTACACTGCTGCATGCTACACTTCTGCATGCTACACTAATGCATGCTACATTGCTGCGTGTTACACTGATTCATGCTACACTGATGGATGCTACACTGATGCATGCTAAAATCCTTAATAATAGACATAACTAATACTCATAACTAATAGCCATATTTATTATTCTGTTGGACTAACTGTTTTGCACTTCTGTTTGGATGCTAACTGTATTTCGTTACCCTGTACTTGTACCTGTGTAATGACAATAAAATTGAATCTAATCTAATCTACTCTGATAATGAAACACAACAGTTAATTGCCATTAGTGAGTTTGAAAATGAAAATGTTCTCTTTTCTTGGGGTGTGCAGGAATTGAAAAGTGCTTTTGAAGTTTCACCAACAACAATAGATTGTGATCACACACATACACACCCTCTCTGATACATGATCAGTATGCCAGTACCATGCTCAGCCATGGTGATCTCCTCAGGACCATTCGTGTCATGTTCATCTGGTCTGTTTGTGTACGTCTCTGACTTCAGTCCTCCATCTATCCCCTCTCTAAGTGCCCCTCCCCCCCCACCCCCACCCCCACACATACCATCCATCTTTGTCCTCTCTACATTGACCTGATCATAGATGAGGAGGAGAAAGGGAGAGGGGGACGGGAGGAGGTGCAGGTTGCAGGGTGGGGGATGTGTGACTTATCAGTTATGCTAAATGACCCATCAATAAGATGTCAAACCTTTGGCCTTGGTCATGGTCAATATCTAACTCAAACATTAAAGACATCCAGTCATTAAGCCTAACGATGATTAGATTGTTTAGTCAAGCCAGGCTGCCTTGACGTTTTTAACAAAGCGGGTTAGCCACTGTTTAGGGGGGTTAGCCACTGTGTAGAGGGGTTAGCTACTCTTTAGGGGGGTTAGCTAACGTTTAGGGGGTTAGCTAATGTTTAGGGGGCTAGCTAATGTTTAGGGGGGTTAGCCACTGTTTAGGGGGGTTAGCTAATGTTTAGGGGGCTAGCTAATGTTTGGGGGGGGGGGGGGGGGTTAGCTAATGTTTAGGGGTGTTAGCCACTGTTTAGGGGGGTTAGCTAATGTTTAGGGGGCTAGCTAATGTTTGGGGGGGGGGTTAGCTAATGTTTAGGGGTGTTAGCCACTGTTTAGGGGGGTTAGCTAATGTTTAGGGGGCTAGCTAATGTTTGGGGGGGGGGTTAGCTAATGTTTAGGGGTGTTAGCCACTGTTTAGGGGGGGTTAGCTAATGTTTAGGGGGGTTAGCCACTGTTTAGGGGGGTTAGCCACTGTTTAGGGGGGTTAGCTAATGTTTAGGGGGCTAGCTAATGTTTAGAGGTGTTAGCCACTGTTTAGGGGGTTAGCTAATGTTTAGGGGGGTTAGCTAATGTTTAGCCACTGTGTTCCTTTTTTTTCTGGATTGGATGTTTAAAGTGATGGATTTTGCAATGTTGATGTACTCAGATGAATGGGAGGCTTGAAATTGAGACTTATAGTTTTATCTATTTTAAGCTCATTCCTCTTTTGTATCTTTTGTATCTTGAATGATCATTCTTTCACAAATTTCCCATTTTCCTCAGTCGTTCCTCCCAACATTGCAGACCTGAAGAACCTGGAAGTTCTGAATGTTTTTAACAACCAGATTGAAGAGCTGCCCACCCAGATCAGCAGCCTACAGAAGCTCAAGCATTTGAACCTGGGGTGAGTGTGTTCATGTTGGCCCATCAGTGCATCTGAACCTGGGGTGAGTGTGTTCATGTTGGCCCATCAGTGAAAGCAGCCGGGTTATTTATTCATTTAGCAGATGCTTTTATCCAAAGCGACATCGAAGAGAGAGCTTTACAAAAGAGCATCGGCTGGTTGAGGGGCAGTGTTGTGGGTATATGAGGGGCAGTGCTGTGGGTTTATGAGGGGCAGTGCTGTGGGTTTATGAGGGGCAGTGCTGTGGGTATATGAGGGGCAGTGTTGTGGGTATATGAGGGGCAGTGTTGTGGGTATACAAGGGCCAGTGCTGTGGGTATATGAGGGGCAGTGTTATGGGTATATGAGGGGCAGTGCTGTGGGTTTATGAGGGGCAGTGCTGTGGGTTTATGAGGGGCAGTATTGTGGGTATATGAGGGGCAGTGTTGTGGGTATACGAGGGCCAGTGCTGTGGGTATATGAGGGGCAGTGTTGTGGGTATATGAGGGGCAGTGCTGTGGGTATATGAGGGGCAGTGCTGTGGGTATATGAGGGGCAGTGTTGTGGGTATATGAGGGGCAGTGTTGTTGGCATAGGTGAAACCCTTTGTGACATTGCTTGTAAAATGGACGGTACCAATTATGTATTTATTTTGTTTTAGGAGCATAGGTCATTGGTCATAACAACGTGACAGTACATGTCTTATACTTTGTTAAACTCGTAAAGCTTGACTGAGAATACCTTCATTTCATTTTTCTGTCTGTTTTATTTGCACATTTTCACCACCCCTCAGGTAAACTATGAATTGTATTATCTGGAGCGGAGTGAATCCTCCTGATTTCTCTCTCAAGTGATAACTCAATTCAAACTGGTTTTACTATATTAAAGTCCCATAGGGCTCAAATCATTTAAGAGGAAATAGGAGCCCTATGAACCAGAACATCAATTTTGTAGATTAAACATGAGGTGAGTTCTTGGATTTTAACAACGTTCCCTCCTAAATGATAAACAAACCAGCCTAAGCCAGAGTATATGACACTTCAGTTATGTGGAGTCTGTGCTATTTGCCATGTGCAACCCTATTGTCCCAGTCCCTTAGGGTCAGAACAAGGGTTAGGGTCAGAACAAGGGTTAGGGTTAGAACAAGGGTTAGGGTTAGAACAAGGGTTAGGGTTAGAACAAGGGTTAGGGTTAGAACAAGGTTATGAAAGGTGGAATCTTTAGGCTACAGTATCTTTGACCCCAAGATGAAGAAGTAGTATATTAAGTTAATATGCCTTCTGAGGGCTACCTGAATGCCCTTGGTAAAAATGAGACCCCTGATATAAGATATATTTGACTAAAACTAGATGAAAGAATTGACAGTACATACTAGCTAGCAGCCGATATAACGTCACTGAAGACAAAACAAAAATGAAGACTTCATGTTTGTCCTTCTGTATCTGCACTTTGTGTAATGATAAGAAAATCCTTTATTTGTCCCCCTGTGGGGAAATTGCAACAGGTGTTTACAACAGCAGCAGGGTAGAGTATAGCAGGTCTCATCTGTTTCATTAGTAGTAGTTAGTCTTAACCCTTTATTTATTCTTAAAGGGAGATTGGACCGTTAGAGCAGACAAGAGGAGGAAATGGAGGAAATACAAGGTTCAAATTACAAAATACTCTGTATCAAAAATATTCTGTACCAAAAATACTCTGTACCAAAAATACCCTAGGCTCGGTAGAGTTTCTGGGTCATACACATATGTCCAAAACAATTTAACGCTGTTGCACGCAGGAGTAATAAACATACACACAATGAGCCACAGCGACAGGTTGTTAACAGGCTCATAGCATGAGTAACTGTTGTGAGAAGTTTCATCTCTAGCAGTAACACTACCTGATCCTTTCAAGGACCAGTGCTGGGATGGTACACATCCTCCCTATAACAGAGAGAAGATATGATCAGGGGCTGGTGTCAATGTCACAGGGGATTACAGAACTTTGTACAATCTCCCCAACGTTCTGACATTCTCTGTGTTATTGATTGGATGTCAGATGCACCATTTGCCAACCATAATCTTGCAAACATAAGCCACTGAGTTGTATTCAGGACTGGGTTTTCTTGCATGTGTGTGTTTGCACTTTCTTGTGTGTGTATGTGCTTGTTGTCAGTGTGTAAGGGTGACATACCTAAACTCATTTGTCAAAAACAATCTGTCCCTTCGACCCTTAAATTGCAAACACAACCTCATTTCTCTCTCGCTCTCACACACACACACACACACACACACACACACACACACACACACACACACACACACACACACACACACACACACACACACACACACACACACACACACACACACACACACATTGTTGCTCTGAGCACAACATTACCTTCTGAGATGCTCTGTGGCATTTAACAAGCAAGCAAGTGAAATGGATAATTATGTTGTCCAGGATGATGAAGAGGATGAAGACTCAGCAGGCAGAGAGTTTGCTTAAAGAGGTCATGACAAGGTCACCATTCCTTTGGTGTAGATGTGTTTAATGTGTGGATGTGTTTAATGTGTGGATGTGTTTAATGTGTGGATGTGTTTAATGTGTTGGATGTGTGTTTGTGTGCCCAGTATGAACAGGATGAGCAGTTTGCCTCGTGGTTTTGGCTCCCTGCCTGCTCTTGAAGTACTGGACCTCACCTATAACAACCTGAATGAGAGATCTCTGCCAGGGAACTTCTTCTACCTTAGTGAGTCTTTCTACCTCTGTCACACACACACCAACACACACCAACAAACAGACAATCACTCTTTTCACACATTTAATAATCAACACTCACTTTTTCTCACTTTCACACTATTTTACATGCTCCACTTTTACAACAAAATAGACCAATAGAAAATATAAATAATAATATTGAGATCTTTTCAGCACGTCCACTCTGGCTTCTTGGATGAATTAAAAAGGGTTGGATTAATAAATTATATTATATATTATATGTATACTGTAGACTATGCCCTTCTTTGACCAGACAAGCTGACGTAAATCTTCTCTTAAGTTGTGTGTCTGCTGCTCTTCCATACAGAGGCTGGAAGGTGTGATGAATCAACCGTGACTGGTGTTATTGATTAGTCTTTGTTTGGATAGGATGTCCAACACACATGTATGAACATACAACCATAAGAAAACAGGCCAGCCAGACCACATCTACACAGACAGGCACAACTCACAACACTAACTGACTCCTGTGTGAATTACAGCCACCCTGCGAGCACTCTATCTCAGTGACAACGACTTTGAGGAGCTATCCCCAGACATCAGCAAGCTGACCAAGCTGCAGATAGTGAGTAATTTATCTAAATATCCCTCAAAGTCAGTGCTTTCTCTCCATGTTTCGATTGGGGTTTCTCTTGGACTACAATCTTAGGTGTTACACACTTTACATCAGTTTTTAGGGGCTGTTTTTGGTCTGATGTTTCAATCTACTAATTTTGACAATGGAAATGAAAATATGTGCAATCCAAAGTATCTCTACCCCTCTGCCTCTTTATCTCTTTATCTGCCCATTCCCTCATCTGCTCACCATATCTCTCTTGCCCCCTCCCTCATCTGCTCACCATATCTCTCTTGCCCCCTCCCTCATCTGCTCACCACATCTCTCTTGCCCCCTCCCTCATCTGCTCACCATATCTCTCTTGCCCCCTCCCTCATCTGCTCACCATATCTCTCTTGCCCCCTCCCTCATCTGCTCACCATATCTCTCTTGCCCCCTCCCTCATCTGCTCACCATATCTCTCTTGCCCCCTCCCTCATCTGCTCACCATATCCTCTTGCCCCCTCCCTCATCTGCTCTATGTTTCACCCCGTCTCTGTTTGCCCCATCTTCTCTCCCTCCCTCCTTAGTATCTGTCCTTCATTCTCTCCGTCCCTTTTTCTTTTCCTGCTCTCTCCACTTCTAATCCCCCTTGACCTCTATGTCCTGTTCCCTTTATCGCCTCTCATTCCATCCTTCTCTCAATGTGTTTTTATTTCTCCTCCCTCCATTCTGTAGCTGAGTCTGAGAGATAATGACCTCATATCCCTGCCCAAGGAGATTGGAGATCTGGCCCAGCTCAAAGAGTTGCACATTCAGGGGAACAGACTGACTGTGTTGCCCCCAGAATTGGGTAAGACTGACACTCAAATCAGACATTCTTAATACTTACCATATGGGTTCTCTCCTAGATGTGCATAAACACACTCACACACAGAAGAATAAAAGAACACAAACATTCTTTAGGATTCACACAAAAACCTACTTGGATCAGAAAGTATTTGTGATGAAGGTGGACTATTTCACACCCCTGACTTAATGCTGGCTGAACTAGAGGCCCCACCACAGAGGTCAGCAGGGGTCATACCTTTCCTGACAGGCAGTCCCCCTCTTTCTCACACACACACCTGTCGCTCTCATCTGGCCACACACACACCTGTCGCTCTCATCAGGCCACACACACCTGTCGCTCTCATCTGGCCACACACACCTGTCGCTCTCATCTGGCCACACACACACCTGTCGCTCTCATCTGGCCACACACACCTGTCGCTCTCATCTGCCCACACACACCTGTCGCTCTCATCTGGCCGCACACACACCTGTCGCTCTCATCTGGCCACACACACACCTGTCGCTCTCATCTGGCCACACACACACCTGTCGCTCTCATCTGGCCACACACACACACCTGTCGCTCTCATCTGGCCACACACACCTGTCGCTCTCATCTGGCCACATACATGAACTTTCCTTTTCATTTCTGTCTTTGTCCCACTGTCTTTCCTCCCTGCCAGCCTCCTGTAATATAGCTTACATGTTCCTAAAGCAGAGAGAACACAATGAGGATCTGCTTGATCTTGAGTTAACCCTAACTTGATCTTGGGTTAACCCTAACTTGATTTTGGGTTAACCCTAACTTGATCTTGGGTTAACCCTTACCCTGGTTGGGACTTACACTTGCCCATTAAATTTTATCCTACTGCAATTTTTAAGCATTTACTCATATTGCATTTCATTGACAAAGAAACCCGTTTAAAACAATCCAGTTTCAAGAACTCTGCCAACATTCTCACACTCTGCCCTATACCAAGCTGGAAATACGAACATTAGCATATGCCATCTGAAATGTACTAAGTTCTACATTTATTTTTGGAAAACAGGATTGCTGGAAATATGGTTTGACCAATTTTCAATTAAACTTTTCAATAGCCAGTAATAAAGTTTATTCATGCCTACTAGATTAGGTACCTAATAAGATGTCACGTTTCCTAGCCTTTGTTACTAATGGCCCACTTTCTTACACTATTTCAGTAGCTATGGGATAGCCAATCCCTGTAAGAAATACATTTAGAAATACGTAACTACTTAACTGTTAGATGTCATCCATCGTTCTTTGGAGCTTCTGGTCATTGCTTATGATTTAGGATCATAGCTAAACAGGTGTGGAACAAATGGGGTGAAGGCATGGATGTAGCCTATGTTTAAGATAAGATAAGATAAAGATTAAGATAAAGATAAGATTAAGATAAGATAATCATTTATTTGTAGCCTATGTTTAAAATAAGCACCACCATCTCCTTGGTCTTGCCCATAGTGATGAGGAGGTGGTTTAGCTGACACCAGTCTACGAAGTCCTGCATCAGTCTTCTGTACTCTGTGTCATCGTTTCTGATCAGACGTCAGAAAACTTGAGCATGATGGAAGACTTAATGTTGACTGTCTCCACTGGTCCTGAAGTACTGTACAAGTACTTTGGTGTGATGTTTGTGAATGTGGCTAGCAAGCTAGCATAAGTGTAATTTTTCACTCAAGGACTTTTATATTTCATACATCTCATTTTACAGAAATTAATAGCATGGCTTTTGTGAACCAGACACATTTTAACATAGCAATAACTGATATGTAAAAAAAAAAAAAAGATTAAATGTATTAAATAAACATGTTCATGAGATAACAAAGGTGTGCTTTGCTGAGAGCATGCACACCTATTTAAAGGGAAACAGATGTATAAGAGGTAAAAGGGTGATAGGAGCAGAGATAGGAGCAATAGGCAGAAAGAGAAATAGAGAGGAGGATAGGAGGGTGTTTGAGCTTATTAGAATCCCCTTGTCACGGCTTCCTAATCCCTGTCTCTGCCCTGTGCTCGTTAGGCCTGACGCTGTACTCTGCTAACTGTGGGAGAGGGAGGAGTACTGAGAGAGAGAGAGAGAGAGAGAGAGAGAGAGAGAAGAGAGAGAGAGAGAGAGAGAGAGAGAGAGAGAGAGAGAGAGAGAGAGAGAGAGAGAGAGAGAGAGAGAGAGAGAGAGAGAGAGAGAGAGAGAGAGAGAGAGAGAGAGAGAGAGAGAGAGAGGAGAGAGAGAGAGAGAGAGAGAGAGAGAGAGAAGAGAGAGAGAGAGAGAGAGAGAGAGGAGAGAGAGAGAGAGAGAGAGAGAGAGAGAGAGAAGAGAGAGAGAGAGAGAGAGAGAGAGAGAGAGAGAGAGAGAGAGAGAGAGAGAGGAAAAGGGGAGGGAGGGAGAGAGAAAGGGGGGAGGGGGGAGAGAAGGAGAGGGGGAGAGGGGGAGAGAGGGGGAGGGAGGGAGAGAGGGGAGGAGGGAGGGAGAGAGAGGGGGAGGGGGAGAGAGGAAAAAGGGAGGGGGTACAGAGGGAGATTGTAGAAATTAGTTTTGAGGTTGAGAGAGATGAGGAACGGTAAAGAGTGGGTTTAGAGATTTAAAGGGTAGGTAAAGAGTGGGTTAGAGATTTAAAGGGTAGGAGACAGGAACTTCAAGAAGACAGGAAAGTCCAAGCGATGATTGGAAGGTGACAAAGATGCAAAATCCCGTTTTGACACTCAAAATAAAAAAAAAAACATCTGAAAGCATTTGCTGTTTGGCCTTAGATCAATTTTTTTAAGCCATTAATTCATTAATCAGCTGAAAGTTTGGCGTGTTGGAGAAATGCTATTACGTTGTGAGTGAAGTTAGCTAGTGGTACACCCTTTACCTTACCTGATCTTTACCGAGCCAGAGAAAATCTGAAGTCTGAGTCTGAAGAGGAAAGTTATCATCAATAATAGAGCATACAAAGAAACATAGTATGGCATGTGTTCCTCCTATACTATAAGTGTTCCTCCTACATTATATGTGTTCCTCCTACATTATATGTGTTCCTCATACTTTTATGTGCATTTTCATTAATGCATTGCCAGGAGGTAACATTAGTTTTCAGCACTGGTATGAATAGATCATGTAAACTTGCCAGATAATTTAAATATGTGTTTTTGCTTTAATTGTAAACTGATAAGCTTTATGTAATTTAAATGGTTACTTTTCACTCAGAAATTCTTGGTAGAGAATTGTCTTTGGTAATGATTTTCTCTTGCATCCCTACTAAATTCTTCACCCTTGCTGGTGTGTTTTATCAGCAATGTTATTACTGTTAGCAAGGAATATACTCTGGCACCAGACAGAAAACATGGCACCGTCTTTTTTTATTTTATTAGAATAAAACCTATTAAAATAATACAATGCTTCTAAAAACTCTAACCAAAAATACTTTTCACTTTCAATTTAATTTTGCAGGACGAATTGCAAAAATAACTGTATAAATGATCTGGCGTAGCAGGTATTAAGGCCGCCCAGTTTTGTCCTGCTGGCCAGTGGCTGATGGCCGGACAGATATATAGCTAAGTATAGCTATAGCTATAGTATAATATAGTAGTAGCATAGTAATGAGGTGTAGTCTATGGTTGGTTGGGAGTTTGGGGCAAGGTCCATGGTTTAATGTTAGGGCCTCATGTGCAGGTCTTGTGATTGGGAAGATTGCAAGTCAGGGCAGTCTGTGAACCCAGGGCGTTAGCTTGTCAGTAGTGCTGGGGTCTGGTATCACTGGCAGTGAGGTGTTAGCTATCGGCAGTCCTGCTATCACTCTATGCTTAATTTAGCCCCTCACCCTGACAGCATGTCTCAACACTGGCTAATCAGGAGCTAGCTAATTAGCCCCTAAGGTGCTAGCATAAACCACATTAGCACGCTGACCCGTGCCAACCCTTGGCAGAAAGCTAGTTCAGCTTCTCTCTTTCCTTAACTCTTTTGTTCTCATCCCTACATCACTATACACCCTTACACCTGTACCTCCTTACACCTGTACCTCCTTACACCTGTACCTCCTTACACCTGTACCTCCTTACACCTGTACCTCCTTACACCTGTACCTCCTTACACCTGTACCTCCTTACACCTGCATTGAAATCCCCAGATAGATCTTACTCTTGGTTTTGCAAGATGTCTCTTATCACCTGCTTATTTCCTTGTTCAAGCCCCCTCATAATATATTAATTCATTTCCCTGCTGCGTCTCTTCTAGGTAACCTGGACCTGACCGGCCCTAAACAGGTGTTCAAGGCAGAGAACAACCCCTGGGTCACACCTATTGCAGATCAGTTCCAGCTGGGAGTCTCACATGTTTTTGAGTATGTCCGTTCAGAGACGTACAAATAGTAAGTAGATTTGCTTGTAAAACGCCCCATGCACTCTGCAGGACTCAAAATGTACTCCCAACATGAAAAGGTTGGAACAACCAGCAATTCTTATTTTTTTTACAATTTCATATTATCTTTCAAATTAAAATGTTCATGCTAGTTAGCTCCCTGTCACATAACAATGAAGCGCAGTGACAAGAAAGGTCATTCTGTTGAATCACACTTCAAAAGCAGCATCTGATTTTCTTTTGTACATTTTAAGTACATTTTTATGTATTGTGTTTCAAGTTATTTCAGTGACTATTGTGGTGTGTGAGTGTGAGTATGAGAAGAAAGCTTTACAATAGACATCGGTAGAATATAATAATAGGTTCAGAGATGTTCTCTTGTTTATTCTGTGGTGAAAATGCTTCATAGAATGCTTTTAACTCGAGTCAAAATACCAAAAGATTTAACCAGACTGAAAATTAGTATCTTTCTTGCCCAGGGTTGTGTTGTAAGAGACACACCCTCTAAGTTTGACGGTCATTTGTTGGGATGTCACTTTTATATTTGGCCAATGGTGCATTTTGTCAATAGGCAACAACCCAGCATTATGCATTACCCTTTAGTCAAGCCAAGCCTTCAGCTCACCCTTTCAATTCCTCAGATAAACGATCTGTCCTTATTGATCGTCCAATTCATCAAAATCAACACACCGTAGAATATTCTGTCTATTTGGGATTAATTTACCTACTAAAAGGGAAGGACCCCTGAGTTTTTCCATTTAGCTTATTGTTGTTATTTATACCTCTCAATGTTTCAGAAATAGTATAATTCTAGTGTAAACTATTTTATTGACTGGGCTGCAAGGTGGGAATGATAAAAGGGTGACTTAATGAAGGAGGTACTCATGTGCAGTGGAGACAGTGTGTGTGGCCAGCCAAATCCAGGGGTCACAGAGTCTGTAGTCTGTCCGTGCTCAAAATAGTCCTTCTAAACTAAAAGGTGCAGTGGTATTATTAGTTTCCAGTGCTGTTTGTGTGTGCTTGTTTGTGTGCACTGTCCACAGGTAGTAGTAGCACTAATGTCCTTCAGCTTCCAGAAACTAAACTCTCCATCTTTCTAAATGCCCTCTGTTCTCAAACACTCCCGCCAACACACATACACACTCAAAGTTTCTCTATCTGTATACCTATTCCTCCTTTCTCTTTTACAAAGACCTACATAATGTATATTGGTAAGTGTACTTTATTCTCTACTTTTACCCTAACCCTATTCTGTACTTTAACCCTAACCCTATGGTGACATCCTTTGTAAAGTCTAACCAGGGGTGGTCAAGACTCACTGTCCTGAAGGTTTTAGATGTTTCCCTGCTCCAGAAAAACAGATTCTAACTATCAGTCTTCTACAGAGATTGATAATGACCCATTCATCTTAAACCTTTAGGACAGCGGCCCTGGAGGATCAGGATTGACCACCCTTGGTCTAGAGTATCTAACTGCATTGAAGCAAAAGTACATGCGCTGATAAATTGTGCAGTTTTGTGTCTTGAATCTAGTTGTGTTTGGATTTGTGAGGGTATACTGTATATGACTGTAATGTATATTTCATGGGGCAGCTTGTTAACCTGAAGGAGAAAATTGGTGGACTGACAGCAACAGCGTGCTCATAGTTCATTAACATACCGTAAACTGTGTTTCTCCTCTGCTCCTCAGATCTTTTATTCATGCATCTCTCTATACCTTATTCTCTCTCTCTCTCTCTTTTGTATTATTATTTTTTTTTTTTATCAAATCCTGATTTTATATTCCACCCATTTACCCTTTCATAGACAGGTATGGCATTTCTTTTCACATCCACTCTGGAGAGAAGGTGCTTAGGGGATTGTATCTGGTCTTTAGATTGTAGAAGCTCTGAGGACTTTCTTTTAAGTAATAGGGTATGGAGATGGTATACATTTAGAAAGCTATTTAAGGTCCCCTTTTTACTAAGAGAGCAGACGTGTCATTAGTAACCTATTAGATTGTCATTAGTTAGGCGGGGTAGCTGCTCAGCATTTTCTTAACACGCTGAGTCTTATAGCACCACACCTAGAGCTTAATATGGTCACCTGTTGAACCTTGAGAGTTTATACTGTTAGAACACACAAGCTAAAAAACTCAGGGCTGGGATGAGTTCGGGGAGACCATGAAGGAGGACAATCGGACGGCCTTTAGCAAATAAGGGCAAACCATTCAATGCCTCAGGAGGGGGAAGCAGTGCTTCACCAACACCATCTACAGTGCGGATGGGGAGCTGGTGAACTCAACAGGAGATGTTGTTAGAGAGTGGAAGGAAAAATTTGAGGATCTCCTCAATCCTGACGTCACATCTTCCGAGAAGGAAGCAGAGGCTGGGGACTCCAGCTGAAGTCACTTAGGGTTTAACATCAACCGGACTCCTCTTATAGATCTGGAGAAGGATCAGTGGTGTCCCTCATGGTGTCCTGTGGGGGGGTTCTTTGGGAGTATGGAGTCCAGGGCCTTTTGTTAGGGGCCGTCTGTTCCCTGTATGACTGGAGCAGGAGATGTGTTCACATTGCTGGTAGTAAGTCAGACCTGTTCCAGGTGCATGCTGGACTCTGCCAGGGCTGCCCTTTGTCACCGGTTCTGTTAATTGTTTTTATGGACAGAGTTTGTAGGCACAGCCAGGGGCCGAAGAGTGTCCGGTTCAGGGAGCACAGGATCTCATCACTGCTGTCTGCAGATTATGTTGTCCTGTTGGCTTCATCGGACCGGGGCCAGCAGCTCCGGAGAGGTTTGCAGACGAGTGTGAAGCTGCCTTGCCCCCAAGTATCTCCAGGTCACAAGTGAGGGAAGGAGGGAGCGTGAGACAGATCGGTGCCGCGTCTGCAGTGATGCAGTCTCTGTATCGGACTGTTGTGGTAACGAAGGAGCTGAGGCAAAACTCTCGATTTATGAATAAATAATTCACTAGACATTTATTGGAGGCTGGGTGGTCCAGTGGATAAAGAAACAGGCTTCCAACCACTTCACCTTCTTGTGCTTTATCTTTTCAAACATAATAATTATGTTGTGAGTGTGCAGTTGATGCAGAGTTCACACACCATAGTTGTCTGGATAAAGGTTTCTGCCAAAACAATCTAAATATCGGTTCTCAGTCTCCTTGATCTGTAATAAGTGGTTTTGACATCGGTCCTGAAAAACAGCGACCTGTACTTTGTTAATGTATACAAGTTTTATTAGTGTTATCTATCTATCTTTCAGTCTAGCAGTATACAACTATGATGCAATTGTGAAATGTGTTACACACATCAAATGTAATTTATCAGTGTGGTGACAGAGGAGGGCATAAAAGCAATGTCCTTCATTTGAATGCATGGATTTGCCAAATGTTGTTTTGTTGTTATAAACCTAATCTTAACCACTTGGAACACAGGTGACCAGTTGAGATCTTTGTGTTGGAAGCTCTGTCTGGGCTGTAATTCATCACCCTTAACAAACACATCTTGCTGTAGCATATTTTCTCAGTGCATTTCTGCATGGCTGGCCCTATTTGCTAATCCTGTTGAATATGCTCTGAATAGGCTCTTGAGTTCTGGAGAGTGTCTGCCCTAATTATATTCATGCATTGATGCATAACCCTGACCCTAACCCTGAGATGACTGTGGTCTCCCACTGGCTATCTGGATGGGTCGGAACTTAAGGTGTCTGTCTAGGGCAACTATGTTCAAGTTAACTTCATGCAAGTCTTTGCGCATGGAGCTATAAATATTAGAAATGATCAGAAGTCTAAATAACCCACCTCTGTACATAGAATAGGAATGAAACCATTAATAGGTCAGTGTAGCTTGCTTTTAAATGTTTTTTATAATTAATATGACATGTTTAAAATGACAATTCTGCAAAAACCACACTGTTGAATGCCTCTTGTTTATGTTAAAGTGTAGTTAAAATCCTCATGAATATTTTAGCCTCCAGAATAGTGTATATATGTGTGTGTGTAGTTTGGGTAGTTAACTATATAGTGAATGGGAGGTGTTAGGGTCAGAGGTAGGGTCAGAGGAGTTCAATAATTCTTCATTAGCCAAGACAAGACGTCTCTTAACATTGGTCCCCAGCACAGCCAGGGGCCTCCTATTGGTTATCAGTCTGACAGCTCCTTAGGGACCTCCTACAGATACCAGGACCTTCCTGGATTCAACTTTAATCCCTCTCTCTCTTTTAACATCCTCTCTTACTGTGTATTTTGTGCTCCTTCAGATCTGATATTTTCTATGTCTTTCCCTCATTTACTTGATTCTAACATTTGCTAAATAATACTTTGTAAAAAAAACGACATACAACAAAAGATGTTAACTGATAGACACTTATTATATTTTTACTTTTTAACTTTGTGTTATGTCAGTCTGATGATATCTGCTTGGCCGTTAGCATGAACATATAGATCTTTATAGCATAACAATTTTTAATTGTCTATGTTCACCCATAACCCTCAGGTTTATCAAAACAAATTGATAGATAATTATGCACTTCATCTAAACCAGTGGTCCCAACCCTTGTCCTCAGGGCCCACTGTCCTCAGGGCCCCACTGTCCTGCATGTTGTAGATGTTTCCCTGGTCCTCAGGACCCCAGTGTCCTGCATGTTTTAGATATCTCCCTGGTCCTCAGGACCCCACTGTCCTGCATGTTCTAGATATCTCCCTGGTCCTCAGGACCCCACTGTTCTGCATGTTCTAGATATCTCCCTGGTCCTCAGGACCCCACTGTCCTGCATGTTCTAGATGTTTCCCTGGTCCTCAGGACCCCAGTGTCCTGCATGTTCTAGATATCTCCCTGGTCCTCAGGACCCCACTGTCCTGCATTGTCCTGAACCCTTTTAGATGTGTCCCTGCTCACACCTGATTCAAATGAATAGGTAATTATGAAGCTCAGCAAAAGCCTCATAACAGCCCTTTATTTGAATAAGGTTTGTGGGAAGGGGGGAACATCTAAAACAAAACACTCAGGACAGTGGGCCCTGACGACCAGGGAAATATCTAAAAGATGCAGGACAGTGGGCCCTGAGGACATGGGTTGGGGACCCCTGCTTTAAACTGTAGTGGCCGTGTGTGTACATGCATCACACTGTGGCTTCATTATTGAAGCTGTGTGAAGTAGTAGGTTCACAAAGTCCATTAGACATTCTCAGGATTCAGGTTCCAGTACCTTGGCCCCCCCCTCCCCACTCCCATTTTAATTGGCCTTAACAGTCCACCAGGGCCTTCTCCAAGTCACCCCCACACTCAAGCATAGAAAATATTTGTGATGCTCCACAGATATAACTGCTGCCTATAGACAAGAGTAATAAGGCTGGCTAGTTTTCATTGATTTGTGTATGGTATGGTTGTGTCTTTGTATCTGTGGATATAAAGAAAGTGAGTGCATCATAAAGTGGGAGAGAATCAGACACAGAGGGGGAACAGTCACAATCAGGGACTGTAACAAAGAAAAGACCCTATCTTTAACCAATCAGGGAGCCTCTAACCCAGGTGTCACCAACCCTGGTCCTCAAGGGCTACTGTCCTGAAGGATTTAAATGTTTCCCTGCTCCAGAACATCTGATTCTACTTAATGGTAATTATGAGGCTTCTACAGAGCTTGATAATGATCCATTCATTAGAACCAGGTGTGCTGGAGCAGGGAAACATGTAAAACTGTCAGGACAGTAGCCCTCGGGGACCAGGGTTGGTGACCCCTGCTCTAACCCTATCCCTAACCAATCAGGGAGCCTCTAATCCTATCCCTAAATAATCAGGGAGCCTCTCTAACCCTAACCAATAAGGGACTGTAACGAAGGAAAGACCCTATCTGTAACAAATCGGGGATCCTCTAAGCCTAACCAATCAGGCAGCCTCTTACCCTAACCAATCAGGGAGCATCTAACCCTAACCTTTAGGAAAGGAAAGGAAAGACCAGACCAACAGTAGTAATCCTAGTCTTACTTTTGAGATAAGAAAGTAGATTTCTTTCAACTTCAATTAGTACAGATAAATGCTAGATCAGCAGTTTAGGGATTTTTTTTAGTAGCTGCAATTTTTTTGATAACATTTTATTTTTGCATAAGTTTTTAGTTTTCATTAGCTGGTTAATTTGTTGAGGAAGTCCATAGCAGACTCTTAAAATGCTTTAATAAAGACAAAAACAAACAAAATACAATTCTTAGATGAAACATTATCTAGCTAAAACCTGTGTTGAAGCTGAATCCAACTCACCAATGATATTTCCCTTCCTTTATTCACCCAGGTGTTTTGTGTCTCTCTTTCTCTTACTCACTCAGTATTCTGAACGTTTCTTTGGCATGTCTGTCCATACAAGCTGTCAGAGAGAGGGGGAGCTGTGAAAAGAGGAGATGGAGAATGAGGGAGGGATGTGTGGGTAGAAAAGGGGAAAGACGGAGAGATAGATAGAGACAGGGTTTGATAGTGATCCCCCCTCCTGGCTCATCAGAGGGTTGTAAAACAAGGCCAATTTAGCCTCTGACACCAGTAGGTGTCTGTGTGAGGCTGTGTGAGGCTGTGTGAGGCTGTGAGCCCTGATCCTTCCTGACAAGCCTCAGTCACATCAGTTTAGCCCCTTAGACTGAAGCAACATCACTATGCAAACCAGACAAATACACTCCAGTCCACTAGCCATCAGAAACACCACCAGTCCCCACAAATTGGTCCAATACTAATATTGCACTGTACTGTTCTGTTGGCGCACAGACCTTTGTTGTGTGTTGGACTTTTTTTTCTACCCACCTTGATTTCCTAACCCTATCGGAAGATTGTGAGTTCAATTCCTAGCTGTGGCTGTGTGACGTTGTGTCCTTGGGCAAGGCACTTTACCTTACTTGCCTCAGGTGGATTGTCCCTGTACTTGCTGTAAGTCGCTTTGGATAAAAGCGTCTGCAAAATTAATATTTATTTATTATATTTATAAGATGGAAACCCTTTCACTTGTTTTCAACTGCATACTTCACTTTGAGGTTTAATCTAATTGACTACCTTCTGCCTGTTACATTGTCTACAATTGAATACCAAGAATTCCCCTTGAACATGTCCTAATTAAGCAGGAGATTCCATCAAAGTGAATTGGAATTATTTCTTGTCCTAGTCTTGAAACTCCCCCAGCCCTTCTCAGTTTTAGGGTTAGGGTTCATTTAATGTCTCCATTTTCATCAAGCATAGAAAGATTTTAGTATCAGAGTGAGAACACTTGGTTTGCATCTCTGAGGAGTCCAGCTCTTCCACCTCAGACACTTAAGGGCCTAGGGGTGGGAGAGACGTTCCAGAGTCCTCCCACCCCCCAGACAACATTCCCCTCCTGGGATACATTGGATTGGCTGGCTAGGCTTCTCTGAACTATGGTGGTCATTTTGGTGGTGGGGAGAAAGGGATGGATAGTCACAAAGCCCTGATTCAGCCCCTAACCCTAATCCCAATTTTACACTAACCCTAGTCCTACACTACCCCTAATTCTAATGCTGACTTTACAGTAACCCTAACCCTACAATAACCCTCACCCCACACCAGTGGTCTTCAACCCTGGTCCTCAGGACCCACTGTCCTGTATGTTTTGGATGTTTCCCCCTTCCCACACACTTGATTCTAATGCATGATCGTTTACCAGGATTCTTCAGAGCTAGATAACGACCCATGCATTAGAATCAGGTGTGTTGGAGCAGGGAAACATCTAAAACATGCAGGACAGTGGGTCCTGAGGACCAGGGTTGAAGACCACTGCCCTACACTAATCATAACCCCACACTAACCATAACCCTCACCCCACACTTCAATCCCACGAACGGCCAGATGTAATGATTGGGCAGACAGACGTAACAATATTGCCCTGTCAAATGTAATAATAGCTTGACTAATTACCAAAAATGACTTTTTTCCTTCAAGTCAAGCAGGCTTGTGACATTTAAGTACTGCAGTTTGACCCACGTCTTAAAGGGCCATCTGATCACTAATGGCCTGGTCAGATGCTGCCACACACAGACACAGACACATCATTAAGCAGTTTGTCAACATTCAGTCTTGCTTGCTTATTCCTGTCAGTTATTACAGGCCACCATTGACCATGTGTTACTGTGTCTCTTCATTGCAGTTCTTATTTCTCTCCTGTTTTGCCTCTCCTCCACCACCACATGTCTGTCACTTTGTTCAGTCCCATGAGGGGTTCTTCCCCACACAGAGAGAGAGCTCAGTGGACTGGAAAGAACTCTTCCTTAGTCTCTGTCTCCCCTTGGTCTTCCTCTCGCCAAGCCAGAGCAGCCCAGTTCACAGATAATTGTGTCTTTGTGTATTTCCTTTTCCTGTTCTGGATAATCCCCAGCTGTGGTTCTTTAGACCTCTGTGGAGGAGAGTGGGGGAAAATGGAGATGTATTAGTGGTTGAAAGAGACTCTTGATTTATTCTAACCTGTTTATTGTTCTTAAGCAATAGTTGTAAATTAGGGACAATGACGCTTGCTCTCTTGAGTAACCTTGCTGATAATCAGGCCAAGGTTTTTTTTATATGAGATAATGCAGGAATGATTCTGTCAGATAATTGATATTAGAGGAACATAGGTTGACTTATTGGAATGTTTGGATCCATTGACAGATTTGAAATGAATAAACAATCCTTGATGGTCAGCAAACAAAACGTAAACATTTTAAGATAAGGACCGTTTACTGGACTAGTGGTTTGGTCGTATGGATGATCAATGAAACATAATAAAAAAATAACATTTAATCTTTTATTTAAACCTCTCCACAGTCTTTACGGGCGTCACATGCAAGCAGATCCTGTGCCGCCAAAGAAGAGCAATGATAAAACCAAAAAGATCAGCCGCAAGCCTCTAGCTGCCAGGAACAAGTGATGGATAAGACATGGAAGAGACTGCTTGTCTGTCCAGGCTGGACCTCACTGCATATGCCTTCACACCTTTTTTCTGATTTATTTATCAACAAGGAATTATACATTTTATACAGTATATATGTTTGTATGCTAACATTGTCACACATGACTCTCAATCAAGATTGGGGTTCATTGAGTTTAAATTCATGAAACAGGAAGTTGATCAAAATACATTTGAAAATGATCTTTAATTCAACCAATCATTGACCTAACTTTGGTTAATATATTTTATTCATATGTCTGAACTTTTGAAACGGAATCATAACTGACCCCAAACCAAGTTTGCAACTTGCATTTAACTATGTAGCTTTATTCACCTCAATCCCCATATGAAACCTGACATTAAGTACATTTCATAATGTATAGTAGCTTATGTACTGCCACAAAAAGTAGTGATTTACAAACATGACGTACATGTTTTAATTTTTCAACCCTAAAACTGTGCACACATGGACAAGATTTGTGATGACTTTCACACTTATAATTCACTAACAATGGATGTAATTTGCACCAAAGCCTCATGATTTTGAGACACAGCTGTATTCACAGTCAGAAAAACCATGATGCAATTTCACAGAATGTGGTAAAGGGTTCACAGTAGAATGGAGATTACAAAAGTAAAACTGCAGTATGTATAGAATACAATAAAATCATCCTCCTTCATTGTTATATGCAAATGTATGTTCAAAAGCTTGCAAGGAAACAGGTATAGTCTTATGCCCAGTTTTATTTTCATAAATGCCACTGAAAGTTACGTATATTTGGGACCTTTGGTGCTTGTATTCTCTTCCATTAAACAAAGAATAAAAGTTTTTCAATCTCTGTGGGAAATGGTCAGGAACCTTGTCACAGTATATAGGTTCAGAAAACCTGTTGGATGTACCACTGAAACATTTCACCTTTTCACCAGGAATCATCATTTTGGTTTAGTTTTTAGTTTTCTATTTTTACTTGACTGTTTATGTTACACCAGCCAATGCGGTAATTGGACATCAGTTCCTTGTTAAGAAGTGTGAGGATATTAGACAACTCCTTATGTTTAACATACTAAGAACACAAGACAATGAAGGAGAGCTTGTTTCCAAGTTCCTTTGTAAGAGCAGCCTGAGTAACCAGCATTTGGTCAGGATGAGTTGTGTGGGATTAGAGAGGGTTTAAGGAGTCTTAACTCTGGATGGAGGAATCGTGCTCTTGAAGAGACAATTCTAAAGTCACTGTTACCTCAACACATGTTTGGTCTCTTGTTTTTCAATAGAAAGGGTTGAATCTGCTGTGTCTCTAGTGGTCAATTGTACCGGCTTCTCTGTGTCTAGGATGCATTAGGCAGCAGTGCCCAAACCCCTGGATAAGGGACAACAAGTAGCCTCGAACAATAGTGGGGTCATGTTTTAAAGTAAATCCTTGACAGAGGAGACCATACTGAGGCAATGTAACATCCTGAAATGCCATCCATTGTTTGTAAGTCTTGTCCTCAGGTACATTGTGATTCAAAGTTTCAAAGTGTTTTTTTCACTATGATACTGGAAATGAGTGTGTCAGAATTATTTTTTATGGTTACAAATTTCCAGTGACTGCACTATTGGTAATATCTGGGTGAACCCCAGTAAAGTACAATGGTAGCAATTTTTTTTATTTGCCAAGAAAAACATTCAGCGATGTAAAAGACGAAAATAATGATTGCTCTTCCATCAAGCCTCTTGCAACAATATACACTAAGTTACAATTGTTCTGCTATTGACCATTTTCAATAAATATATTCTATTCTGTTGAAGTTTTGCTGAGTTGAGACCAACTCAGACTCCACCCAGAACTTCAAGACTGAAGAGGAGGCTAGACTGGAGGTCCAGTGATTCACACTCGCTCTGCAAGGGAGAGAAAGAGGTGTGTGTTAGCTGCCATGATGCCACCTGTCCTGCTCATTCACACACCAAGCACAGCATGTACATCTGTCTTAGAGTGGAGAAGGTTCACGCCACAGAAGGCCTGACATGTATCCAACACGTCCTCCACACTCCCCTAATCTGCTCATCATCTTCCTATCCACCCTTTCTGAAAACTTACTTTGACCCCAACCTTTAATCACCTCGCCTATATTCAGCCTCCTCCTACATAATCCTTCCAGAAGCCTCTCCCTATTGTGTCTCACTTCTCTTCATCTGCCTTGTGTCCAAAATATTCAAACTCCTTTATCTTCTTGCTCAATATGTTTCCCTCATACCTCCTCAAACACCCTGTCCCCTCTAAGGCATATTTATACATTAATATTTATTCATTTAGGAAACACTTTTATCCAAAAAGACTTCCAAGAGAGCTTTACAAAAGAAAGTAATGTCAGTGTTAAATGTACAAAGTCTAGAAAATAGAGTTTACCTCCAATTTGACCAGTTTCATTTGTAGGATACGTGTGATATAATGTTCTTTAAAGTTATAATGTGTTATAATTTTCTTTAGATGTCAGTGGTCTTAATGACCACTGAAAACGTTTAAGCAATTTGTACCTTTAAGAAAAACATTGCATTGTTACTAGAATATTAAAGGTACAAGACAGCAGCTCTAATTCACAACAGAACAATGATAATCAACATAAACAAAATGTAAAAAAATTGCCTAAGCACTGCACTTTATGCCATTCACAAAGACAGTGCTTCATCCACTTGGGGCTATGCCTTCTTGACTGGGTTAACGTTAATGTTAACTTAGAGAGATAGGGTTAGGGTTAACTTGGAGAGATAGGGTTAGGGTTAACTTGGAGAGATAGGGTTAGGGTTAACTTAGGGAGAAAGGTATGCCAAAATCATGTCAGTTCATTCATTCATAGCAGGAAGAAAAAACAACATTTCTGTCTCTGCAGGCCTGTGGAATATGGACAGTTTGAACTTTTCTATAACTGTTCAGTTTGAATCAGCTTGGAGGAGAAAGTTGAGGTCAAAAGGAATCGTGTCATGAAAAGCTTCATCTGTCCGAAAAACTGAATGGATTTCTATTTCTATTAAGCAGCTGACTGGTAAATAATCATGATACCAGATTGATGGTTAAAAATGTTTTTGTTCTATTGTGTTTGTTGTTGTCCTGTCCCTCCCCCTTGTTATATTGTGTTGTTCGCTGTTGTCCTGTCCCTCCCCCTTGTTATATTGTGTTGTTGTTGTTGTCCTGTCCCTCCCCCTTGTTATATTGTGTTGTTGTCCTGTCCCTCCCCCTTGTTATATTGTTGTTGTTGTTGTTGTTGTCCTGTCCCTCCCCCTTGTTATATTGTTGTTGTTGTTGTTGTTGTCCTGTCCCTCCCCCTTCTCTAAGCACACATTGTTGCTCTTTGCCTGCTTTTAGATGCATCTCTTGGCACCAAGGACACAATGAGTCCGTAGCTAACCAACACCATTGATTTTTTACTGTGTGATTTATAGGAGGGAGTGTGAGTTAGGGCAGTTCTGATCAACCCAGGCGCTGGCTCCATGCCACTTTAATGAGGGGGAAGGTAAGGGGGCAATGGGTATACATGACTTATGCCACCCGATTGATGACATTTAGGTTTACATTCAAATAAGAGTGACCACGGTAATCGGTGTTATGATTGGAAGGATTAGCAAAACATTACTGCATCTACAGAGGACTGAGATTGGGTTGAAGATAACATTACAGTTGAAATATATAGAAGACAAACATTTTATTGTATAGATGAATTTTCCATGACTCATGTTGTACTTGTTGATGTACTGCACAGCACTGCACTGTACTTGGCCCAGTCTCAGTAGAAGCCCTAACCTGTGGATTAAGGTGCGTAACACAATGTTATGTGTTTTAATAAGAAGCCCAAACAAAATGTTTACTAATTCGTGCTAACCACATCTCAGTGCTCTTCAGGGCAATTAATCATCAGCATGGAAGGCTATTGATTAAAGTGACTCAATGATTGCTTGTTACCTTCTGAGCTCATTTCAGGGACATTTACTATAGATCAACAAAGTCCTCTCAGTAGTTGCATTTACTGCCTTGGACTGAGGGAAACCTTCGATGGATCAAACCCTGCAGAGGTAATATGCTTTAGGCAGTGGTTTCTATGCCCTGAGGGTTTTTTCTCACCAATTTGGGGAAATGTTTCAAAATAACATTTAAAATATGAATTTGTCCCTTAGCAAGTGTTAGGTGCGTAAGTATAAGTGTGATAAGTGTGTGTGTAAGACAACAAAAGGGTGATGTCACACTCATCTTTATAAGACTCTCCTCTCCTTCCCTCCCTCTTCTGTCTCTCCTCCACTCCCTCTTCTGTCTCTCCCTAGACTGAGGCTGCTCCCTAACTAAGGCTTGATATCTTTCAACGATTGAAATCTTTTGTATTATTTTATTTTCTTATTCCCTGTACAGCGTACATTGGGGTAGGTTTTAAATGCAAAGGAAACTGTTCACCTTTGGACTTAAACCTCTGCACTTTGCTGGATAAAAGCGGTTCTTTCATCGAAGTCTTTTTGTGCGGGTCTCTAAGTGGACCAACTCAGAGGTGCTGATCTCATTGACGACTAAAGCGACTTCACTTTCTTTTTGATGAGACTTAAATAAGAGACTTAAATAAGCGAACATCAGCAAACCTCAACGAAAGAAAACGCATTAAGGGCTTGGCGCCCCAAAGTTAATTATCAGTAAGGTTTTTTTTGCCTTGTATAAGTGTTCCCACCAAGCAGCAAGATTCCCCCCGCAGGCAGACAGCAGGATCGGCCTGCTCTCACCAGGCTGGCCGGCAGGAAGAGGCTCATAGCTGCCGGGGTGTGTGGAGTCATCATGGTGTTGGTATTGGTGATTCTTATCCCGGTTCTGGTCAACTCTGCTGGTACCTCTTCACATTATGAGATGCTGGGAACCTGTCGGATGGTGTGTGATCCATATGGTACCAGATCTCCCACCAGTACTGAGACAACAGACAACCTGATGCAGTCTTTACCAACTTTCATACAAGGACAGAAAGGCGAACCTGGCCGCCCGGGAAAGCCTGGCCCCAGGGGCCCACCAGGTGAACCAGGCCCCCCCGGCCCACCAGGACCACCAGGGGAAAAAGGGGAACCGGGTCGTCCTGGACTTCCTGGACCCCCGGGATCAGATCCCTCTGCTATCAGCGCAGCCACATACAGCACCGTGCCCAAGATAGCCTTTTACTCTGGCCTGAAGAAACAGCATGAAGGATACGAGCTGCTGAAGTTTGACGATGTTGTAACTAATCTAGGTAACCACTATGACCCTGCCACAGGGAAGTTCACCTGCTCCATACCTGGGATCTACTTCTTCACCTACCACGTTCTGATGCGGGGTGGAGATGGGACCAGCATGTGGGCTGATCTGTGCAAGAACAACCAGGTAAGAGATCCAGCGGAGAAGAATTTCCCATCGTATCCGGATCCACTCAGTTTATTGATACAAGAAACAATTAGAATAGGACAATATTTTGAAATGGTCTTATTTTCTGACCCTGTGAGGACGCCGTGCGTAATTACTTTTTTTTTACTTTATATTTGGCACCATGAGAGGGTTTGTGATGCTTATGGAAAATAACGTCTCGTGTGCGTTTATATTTATTTAACAGTTATATATGTAAACGATTTATACCTCAAAGAAGGTATCATTAATGGGTTTACCTGGCAGGACAGCGCCCTAAATACTGGACATGGTATGTTGAGCGTTGGGATCATTCTGAAGCATGTGTACGCAATGTTACAGTAGGAGTGGTTTTATTTTAATTATTACCTGCATAGAATTAAATAATTATTTGGTAACATAAAACATTTTATTTATCAGAATTTCCAGCCTCTTAGAGAGCTTGCCAGGAAGCAAATGTCATCCCTATCCCCAGGGCATCATAGTGTAACCCCATCCCCAGGGCATCATAGTGTAACCCCATCCCCAGGGCATCATAGTGTAACCCAAACCCAGGGCATCATAGTGTAACCCAAACCCAGGGCATCATAGTGTAACCCTATCCCCAGGGCATCATAGTGTAACCCCATCCCCAGGGCATCATAGTGTAACCCAAACCCAGGGCATCATAGTGTAACCCCATCCCCAGGGCATCATAGTGTCACTGTGGCCAAGCATGTCACCCTGTGTCCGGAGATCAGTGCGCCTGGAGTCAAATGCATCCCATAGAAAACCTCCAGCCATGGATCCATGGAATAAAAACTGAAGAAAACTTGACATTTTTGTGCAAACCAAATTATAAATGACATAAATATGTCAATGATCTAAAGAGCAAATAGTATGAGTGCCCAGGCATTCCTTTGTAATGAATTAATACCTGAAAGGTTTATGATCCTTATTCTTGTTATGTCCTTATCTGAGTATAGACCCAAGTTGAATATAGCCATGTGGAACATTTGGGATGGAAACTGTTTAAATCCATATTCTCTAATTCCATAAGGAACAAGCTGTTCCCAAGGCGGGTCTTAGAGTATGCTTATCTGGAGCAGAGAGTACCCATATGATTCTTCAAGTGGTTTTTATCTAGCATCAACCCAGTGACAAAGGAGAAAATGTATCAACAATATATTTAAAGCTAAATAGGTTCAACATTTTGAAAGAGCACAGGTACAAAGCCCAAACCAGGCGGCCCCACAGTCAGGAGACTCTCTAGAACTGTACAGTGCTGAAATTATATCTCCTTTAAAAAGCAAGAGTAACAACAATGATAATCGCATGATTACATCATCACACAATTACTAATACTTTATTTGTGTCCAAGCATTTACATTTTGGCACAAAATATATTCTTAAACTATCCTAATCCTAACCATAGCTAACCTTATAGTTCTTCCCTTCCCTCTAACCCTTCCCTTAACCCTAATGTAAATGTGAATGTAACCATATTTTCTCTTTATTTTACAAGTCACTTGAATAGGCTGTTATTGTGAAGGCTTATCTTGTACGGTTTTCTTTTGTGAACTTTGGTTTTCCTCACCAACTAAGGATTGTGTTCCCTTGTTTTGTGTTTGTGTTCCCTTCCTAACCCTAACCCTAACCCTTCCTAACCCTATCTATACCTCTACCCTACTTCTGAGAATTTAAGGTAATTGCGTGGTACCTGCATCAGTAATTAAAACAGTGAGATGCTGGAGTTTAAAAATGTGGTTTATTTGGTCATTAGTCAATGAAAAATGTAAATCCTAAATAAATGAACACATTCTTATTTTGAAAATGATAAAAACGATGTTAGCAGACTTAAATTCATTAACAGTAGTTGACACACACGTCATGCCCTGCTATTTGACTTTACTTTATTTAAACATTACAGTTTCACACAGGTTCAATCTGACGTTTCGCTAAAAGCAACACAAAACACATTTGAGCTTCAGGTGTATTCCAATAATATGTTTGTTTGTAATTATGATGGCATTCAGACAAGGTGTTTGTTACAATATAATTTACATATGTGCATCTTGTTCATCTCCACAATTTAAATATGTGCCTTTCTCTTCAGGTTCGTGCCAGTGCTATTGCTCAGGATGCTGACCAGAATTATGACTATGCCAGCAACAGTGCGGTCTTGCACCTGGAGCCAGGAGATGAGGTGTACATCAAGCTGGATGGGGGCAAGGCCCATGGAGGAAACAACAATAAGTACAGCACTTTTTCTGGATTCATCATCTATGCTGACTAGCAACTATGGCACCTCTAAATCCATTCCCCATCAGCTACCCCAAATGGACAAACCCTTAGCATTCCTGACCCTAACGCTGACCCCTAACCCCTGCCACCATCCCAAAGCCAGGGTCAAGCTTTCTCTTGCTCTGATTCTGATGGTCAGGAGGTTGACATGCTCGGTAGAGAGAATAAGTGGAGGTATTATCCTGGGTATGTGTTAGGGTTAAGTGTCACCTAATTCCTGTATTGGGTCGCTTTTGGGATCTTCTAGGGAAAAAAAATTTAAATTAATAAGAGAAGTAAAAAAAAATATAGCCAAAACTATTGAATTGTAACTCAAATGCAATGTGTTGACTTTCTGTTCCACCAAAGCAGTTTGTGGTGTAAATATTTATTTGTGTATCAATGAAACAAAGCTTAAACATATGAACCATTTACAACACCTGAGCAATTTATGTGCAATAATGTCTATAACAAAAACAATTATAGTCTAAACATTCTTGCTTTTTTATTGAACCTCTAAGAAGTCATTTAAGTCAATGCTGCCTAAAGGTTACCTGGAAACTCTTATGCATAAATGTTACATAAAATAGTATAAGGTGGAGTACTGCATCATTGGGTTATATTGCAGGGTATATTAGGCACATCTTGATTCTAAGAAGCTTCTTCTCCTTTATTGCATTTCTCTGCTTTGAAACAGCAGAGGAGGAAGCAGTACTTTGCCATGATGCCATGCTGCCATGATGCCATGCTGCCATGCTGCCATGCTGCCATGCTGCTATGATGCCATGATGCCATGCTGCCATGCTGCCATGCTGCCATGATGCCATGCTGCCATGATGCCATGCTGCCATGCTGCCATGATCCCATGCTGCCATGCTGCCATGATGCCATGCTGCCATGATGCCATGCTGCTATGATGCCATGCTGCTATGATGCCATGCTGCCATGCTGCCATGCTGCTATGATGCCATGCTGCCATGATGCCATGCTGCTATGATGCCATGATGCCATGCTGCCATGATGCTATGCTGCCATGCTGCCATGCTGCCATGCTGCCATGCTGCCATGATGCCATGCTGCCATGATGCTATGCTGCCATGCTGCCATGCTGCCATGATGCCATGATGCCATGCTGCTATGATGCCATGCTGCCATAATGCCATGATGCCATGCTGCCATGCTGCCATGATGCCATGCTGCCATGCTGCCATGTTTTTTCCCATCCTCTGAGATCAGAACGGATCACTGAGGGGAAGGATCATGGGAAATGCCAGGAGGAGCTGATTCTGAGACACACCCTTTCGTCTATTGGGTAGGGTTTGAAAATATTTATAATTTATACACCATTTGAATCTTTTGGAGAGAAAAATTGTCCTAACTATATAGAGAACCTAGAACATAGAGACCTTAGAGAGAGAAAATGTGCTGTTACTAATGGTCATAAGGTTAGAGAGAGGAAGACACAAAAACATTTAGATATGAACCTGCCTGCTGTTTGTAATGCTCCATCTTTCACCTGCACTGTCCTGATGTGATACAGTCACACTGCTTTGTGAGATTATCTCCTCATTTTCATTGTAAAGTATTGAATTGCTCCCAAGAGCACTATGCATAAATAGAGATTTGCAATGTAAATGTAACGCATGTACATTTGAGAACATTTAGAGTGTTGATTGCACCTTCCCATTTCTTTGTAAATATTGCAGTGAATATTTAATTTTATTCCCCACCACTGATATTCAAGTAATACTCAACTACTTCATAATAGAACCATAGTCAATTACTTAATGGAAATGCATAAATTGATTGCCAGAGCTATATTGGTAACCCTAACAGTGTGGTTATTTGCGTGCGTGCGTGTGTGTGTGTGTACACTGACAAAACACTGAGTCGGACACACGTGTGTGTTTGCAATTGTGTTTTTACATGTATATTCAGTGTGTGTTTATGTAAATGTTTTTGTGTGTGTGTATGAGTGCACGTGTGCTTACTCATAACGTGCACGTGTACTTACTCAAAACATTCTTCTTTTGTCTTCCCAGAATACATCACCTGTTTACTGTTTACTCAGAGAATGTTTCCATTAAACAGATCAATCTGACCTGAAACTGTAATCGTTGGAGATCCATTTTTAACCAGGAGAAGTTGGGAGCTTAATAATTGTGGTAATAAGGGATTCTTTTTAATCTTCTTTTTAATCTGTCTTTTTTTTTTATTTGTGCCGCCACACATTTTCTCTTTTTATTGGTTTCTGAATGCTCAGGAGGTCATTTGGGTATCATAGCCAGTGTAAGAAAATAAAAAGAAGCTGAACGAGGTGAAATGGGCGGAAGGAGGATGATGATGTTAGGATGACGAACTTGGGTTTGAAGAAGGAAAGCCTGGATCACCCTGGAAGACCTGAGAAGGTAGCAGCATCTGGCCAGACCTAGAGCTATCTTTATATGAAAACACCCTTCAATTAATATATCTTCAAGCCACATTGGCAAGGAAAAATCTACAATTTTGCTAAATGACATACAGTCAGGTCCATAAATATTTGGACATTGACACAATTTTCATCATTTTGGCTCTGTATACCACCACAATGGATTTGAAATGAAACAATCAAGATGTACTTTAAGTGCAGACTTTCAGCTTTAATTTCAGGGTATTTACATCCAAATCAGGTGAACGGTGTAGGAATTACAACACATTTTATATGTGCCGCCCCCCTATTTAAGGGACCAAAAGTAATTGGACAATTGACAATGGTAATTGGCTGCTCAGCTATTCCATGGCCAGGTGTATGTTATTTCCTCATAAAGGGAGTTTGTTATTTCATTGACAAGGAGCAGATAAAAGGTATAGAGTTAATTTCAAGTAGGGTATTTGTGTTTGGAATCTGTTGCTGTCAACTCTCAATATGAAGTCCAAAGAGCTGTCACCATCAGTGAAGCAAGCCATCATTAGGCTGAAAAATCAAAACAAACCTATCAGAGAGATAGCAAAAACATTTGTTTTATTTCAAATCCATTGTAGTTGTATACAGAGCCAAAATGATGAAAATTGTGTCAATGTCCAAATATTTATGGACCTGACTGTAACTCTACACACCATCAACACTAAGCACTTTGCTCCTCTGCCCCCAAATTCTGAGATCTTCCAATCATAACACACTTTTTTTTCTTTTTCTTATCCAATAAGAACCAAGAGCATTTCTGCTCTGGTCACAAAACTCCACCCAATTTCCCCTCTGTGTTTTCCTCTGACCGACTTTAATAACTTTAATTTATCTCGCTTGGATATCCTTCGTTACTCAGGAGTCTTTGTACAGGACCTGTTCAGGAAGTGGACTCTCACCACCTTTGTTTCTCTCTCTCCATCTAGCTTCCGCGTGTTAGGCTGGTTGTCATGGAAACATGTGGGGGGTGGTCATGGGGGTCAGAGCTGTCAGAGACCAATGACAGCGCTGACAGTTGTCACATGGTGTACGGTGCGGCGTTTCGAGTACAGAAAAAAAAAAAACGTGAACACGGACCGCACTAACTGAAAAATTATACAAAGTATTTGGGTGCGCTCCAAGGCTGCACCACGGTGCGCACCAACATGTGTGAAAACACCCTTAGACACAAATCCCTATTTAATTTCGTATGTTTTAACTGTTGTGTTATCTGTATGTTTTTTTTTACCTGCTGCAAGTCAAGTTTCCTCCTTTGGGGGACAATAAACTTAAACTGAACTGAACTGTAGTCAGATCAAAATGCATAAACAATAGAATTAGTGGGGGGGCACAGTGGCAGAGCGGTTAGTGCTCTTGCCTCCCAATAAGGAGATCATGAGTTCGAATCACGGGCCCGACCATGATCTCTCTGGGTGGAGTCTGCATGTCCTCCCCGTGTTACCGTGGGTTCTCTCCGGGCACTCCGGCTTCCTCCCACTGTCCAAAGACATGCATGTGGTAGGTTAATTGGACATTGTGGAAAAAAATTGTCCCTAGTGTATGACTGTGTGAGTGAATGGTTGTCTCTATGTTGTCTGTCAATGTCTGTGTGATAGCCCTGCGACTAGCTGGCCCCTATCCAGGGTGTACCCTGCCTACGGCCTGTAAGTAACTGGGATAGGCTCCTATCACCCGTGACCCCTAATGGGAATAAGCGGAAGAAAATGAATGAATGAATGAATGAATGAATAGAATCAGAGTTGCCATTAAAGTAGTACTCTTTAAAGTTAAGTATTTACTTCGTTTGGCACTTATTGGTTCTCTCGATGAATGTTTCATAATCTATAAACCTGCTATATTTGGGTCTATAACGTTGCTATGCTTAATGACCAATGCTCTTTTGTAAAGCTCTCTCTTGTAAGTCGCTTTGGATAAAAGCATCTGCTAAATGAATAAATGTAAATGTGTAACACACTATTCTAGCTGAGAACAGCTGTTATTATGTGGGAACAGCTGGCCTCTACACTAAAATATTTGTATAATCGATTGTGTAATTTACTAAACAAAACATGCCATAATACAATTTTCACACTACACCCTCATACACACACTCAAAGGACAATTCAAGAACAAGAAGGATAACATATAATGATGTCTCTCAAACAGACACAGTGATGAAAGATGCACAGACTGAGACACAGAAAGAGAGAGGAGAAAGAGAGAGATCACTGAAAAGAGACCCCTATGTGCCATTACTGAAGAGAGTGGAGGTATGGTACAAAAACAATATAAATGTATATAAATGCCAAGAGAATATGTTGTGTGTCTCATCTATAGAGGGGTGAAGTGCTCAAAGATTGTATGACCACAGTTAGGGAGGCGAGGGGAAAAAATCAATTTGTATGGTTATTTCTGAGCACCATTATACCAGAAAGGCATCTATAAGATTGACTCGTGACTTCACTTATCAGTGACAAATCCTGTGGAACAATTTGGACTGTCATGTGATTCTCTTAGCTCCATGCTGATCCAATCTCTGGGAGAAAATTTTGTTTTCTTTGTTTGTTTGTCTTGCATAGCGAATAAACCCCATTCTGATTCTGAGTATCAGTCTTGCCTGTAGAAAAAAACAAACAGTTCTGGCTCCCGGACTACAGTTCGCCACCTGCAGTTCTCTCAATACACCACCAGATGGGAGTGACAAACCTGCTTCGACAGTCATTCCAGATTTATTATAAATATTTATGTTTTTGTCAGCTATTAACGTTTAGAAGATTGACAGCTACTTTAGTATTTTAAATTACTGTTTTGTGTTAATGTTCACAGTACGTTACACTGCTCTTTTTGCGTTGTGTTGAAAACTTGGCTAAAACCTAGGCTTCTGGACTATATTTCCGGCTTCCGGAATACACTTCTGACTTCCGGACTGCAGTAACAGGTTCCGGACTACAATCTTCACTTCCGGACCACAGTTTCGGCTTCCGGTCTACATTTAAAGCTTCCGGACTACAGTCATGGCTTCCGGACTACACTTACAGCTTTCGTACTACTGTTCTGGCTTCTGGACGACAGCTCCTGGTTCCGGACTACAGTTATGGCTTCCGGACTACAGTTATGGCGTATGGACTACAGTTACAGCTTCTGGAGCACAGTTCCTGTTTCCGGACTACAGGTCTGGCTTCCGGACTACAGGTACAGCTTCCGGAGTACAGTTCCTGTTTTCGGACTACAGTTATGGCTCCTGGACTACAGTTTCTGGTTCCGGACAACAGTTCTTGCTTCCGGACTTCACTTTCTGTTTCCAGACTACAATTCTTACTTCTGGACTACAGTTCGTTACCTGCAGTTCTCTCAATACGCCACTAGAGGGCATAAATCTGTTTCGACAGTCATTTTAGATTTAAAATAAAACTTTAGGTTTTTGTCAGCTGTTGACATAGAAGATTGACAGCTACTTTAGTATTTTAAAATAACGTTCTGTGACAATGTTCACTGTACGCTACACTGCTCATTTTTCACTTTGCTAAAACCTGGGTGCAGTTATGGCTTCTGGTTTGAAGGACCTGAGGAGGAAACTCAGATATCCTTCCAAATGTACCCTAATTTACCGTAAAGGTTTGGTTTTCATCAGATGTTTTAATCATATAAATGAATTGATATCGAAATGGTCACCGTGCTGCTTATGTTCGCTATTGAACATCGCTTAAACTCAAGTTCTACGTGTTATTCATGTAAATATAAATACCACCACTGGAACCAGCAGTTCTCATAATACGCCACCAGATGGCGATGATAAAGCGCAGCTCTATGGATTGGGGTTTTAAAGGCTCGTGTTTCGAAAGTCTATCCAGATTTATTATAACATTTTAGTTTATTGTCAGCTGAAAATGTAAAAACCTGCTAAATAATATTTTCTTCCCTCGGTAATCATAGCTGGGGTATATTTCCTCAGAATGCGACGTCGTAGAGCAAGAATGTTGGTTTGCGTTCGTTACTATACGGTTTGAATGACGAGTTTTAAGGAATTTGTGTTGAAAAGAACATCGGTTATTTACAAAAATAACCGAAATTAATACAATAAAAAACTAACTAATACAGTTATGTAAATAATAATTGTCAACAATTTGGAAGCTAATTATATAATTTCGGAACTTAAAAGTGTGTGCAGCTTGTTTCCGGAGGACCAGTCTTGCGCTGCACCGGACAGATGAGACGAAAGATTGGCTTCCTTGTAAGATTATATCGACTTGTATTGTTCCATTTGTAAGTCTAATGTGAATATACAAGGTGATCTGGTAAACAAGCAGTCAAATATAATTTCGTGTTTAATAAAGGTTTATCTTGTTTGTAAGGTGAACTAGTTATCGTAGCTATTTAACTACCAGCTGTTGAGTGGAACTGCAAGTTGTTCCAGTCCATATGTCCATGTTTAAATCCAGTATGAATATTTGACTTGTTAGTTACCGGCTGAACAAAGTGAAACCCTGTCATGGATGAGGAGCCAGAGAGAGTTAAGCACTGGGAGGGAGGATACGAGCGGACATGGTGAGCCTCAGTTTACTGGGACTCATGTCTCCATCACTGTGCTGAACCATCAGCTTGTTGTTGGCCCGCTGACATCATCAGTCTGTTGTTCTGTCTCACCCACAGGGAAGTGCTCAAGGAGGATGAGTCTGGGTCTCTCAAAGACACAGTAGAAGACATCCTCTTCCAGGCCAAAAGGAAAAGGTGTGTTTGTTGGAGGAGAGGTTCCTCTCTTATTGTTTGATGTTGTTGCACAGTGTTGACAGCTGAGATGTGTGAACTGAGCCTAGATGATACCACCTTGATTCTAACTAGAAGTTACAACTGTGCACTTCTGGGGTCTCATTTATAAAGGAGTGCGTAGAATTCTTACTAAAAGTGTGCGTACGCCCAAAAGCGTAAATTGGCGTACGCACACAAAAATTCAGATTTATAAAACCGTGCGTACGCACACCTGTAGGCAATGTTCGCTTTATAAATCACAGCTTAACCACAAGTGTGCGTACGTAAAGTATCATTGCACCCCGCCCTGAACGCGCCCATTTTTAACCATAAATGGTCAATGCAAAGGACCTCATGAATGCTAATCTAGTATCATTATCATGCATGAACCTGGCAGGTGATTCTTTTTCACGGTGAATCAAGGCAAACAAAAAACAACACTAGTGCGACAGCGCCAAGTGACAGAACCGGAGAAGAAGCGGTAACAACTGCAGAAGTAAATTCCATGTTTAAGTATCTTGCATGGCGATTAAACGAATTCTGATTCTGAAGTGTAATGAGTGTAGTGATTGCGCGAGAGCTTAACAACTGTATTTCCAGTTTTTGACATATGATGATATATGCACAGTATTAAAGAAATATATTTAGTTATACTTTGTGTTCTGTAGTTACATGCATTTCAGCCTCCTACACTGCGGTAAAAGGACAATCTGATTGTGAGACAGACAGCGCTGAATATTGATTACAAATTTGAGTTGCATTGTACAAGATGTGTATGGAACAATTGTCACGCAGTTCAAGCTCAAATAACACTGATGTATTTAATCTTCATTATAATCATAAATTGAGTCAATGTGTGTGAGAACAACAAAATGCATAAATATTACGAGTTATAGCTTCTCCGACTTTTACTTTTTGCAGTATGTGTCTCCAATTCCCACTGTCTCCAAAAAGTGCGTAGGTTTACGGGAGGGTCATAGTTTGCGTGGAGGACCGCACATTCTACCGCACATTCTACCTAAGTTTGTTTTTTATAAATCACTGACTTTGCGTGAAAACTGGCGTACGCACATTTTCAGCCCCGTTTTGTGCGTACGCAAGCTTTATAAATGAGACCCCAGATGTGGCTTCTTCTGCTGTACCGTCTACATGCACTATTTGTATGTCACTTTGGATATGGCTATATTTTCAAAATGAGTCAAGCGATTCCTAACTGTCTCTATCTTTGATTAATTAATTGTTAGTGTACCCTGTTGATCTTTTAAAACAGTCTGCTTGTACTTAAAAATACAGCGCATACCGAGTCCTTGGAAAATGCCCGCTTAAAGTTTTTGTGTTGTATCGTATAATGAGCAGGTTTGAGCTTTCAGTTACAAAATCCTTTTGTTCACAGCGCTCACAATCAACTAAATGCTAGACCTGGCCTAACAAAGACAGAAACCTGAGTATCTTTTAGGAAGAATGAATGTTCCTCTTTGTCTTTATACCGTCACTCAGTTGATTTACCTGACTGGATCGGAGTATGTTTTTTTGGAAGACCCTTCTCAGGAGGAGGGGGTCCACTCAGGACGCAGGACTTGTGAGCTCTACTGCAGGGTTGGGATTGACTTCCATCTTCAGATTCACACCGATGGTAGAGTCAACGGCAGCCATGAACCCAGTCAGTTAAGTAAGTTTTATTCATTCATTACATGCATCCAACAGGTTATTGAACCAAGCCACTCCTCTCCACTCCTCCCCTTCTCTCCTCCACTCCTCCCCTCCTCTCCTCCACTCCTGCCCTCCACTCCTCTCCTCCTCTCTTCCACTCCTCCACTCCTGCCCTCCACTCCTCTCCTCCACTCCTGCCCTCCACTCCTCCCCTCCTCCCCTCCTCTCCTCCGCTCCTCTCCTCCCTTTTACTCCTCTCCTCCTTCACTCTCTGCTTTCTGTGCTTTCAGACTTATAAACGAGGACATGAAAAAAGGAGACCCCATCCTTCCCTCCTCAAGGACAGCTGGAGGATCAGGGCGACTATGGTCCATCAAACTATCATTTCACTCCTCCCAGAGGATCGAGATGCCCCACCAGTCAGGTGCCCAGTGCTGGAGAGGACCCCCAGGACCCCCAGGTGTATTCGATGGCAGACAGCTGCGTCTGTCGAAGGGGAGTTCAGATTAGATTAGGTTAACCCAAACCCAGCACCCTCACAACTGTATTGTGCCTGTATCATTTTGGATTTTCAAAGCAACAACTGATTTGAGTTGATCAAGTTGTTCACACGAATAATGTGTCATTTAATCCTCTTGTAGATTTACAAGGTGCTTTGATGAATTGGATTGTTGTGTGTAAAATGTTATTAATTATAAGGCCAATAATATCATTGTTTCATGCCCACAGCCCATGCTAATAATAATAAAACAGGTTTCTTCCCTCTATGTATTTCACATTGTGTTTTCCATTATTCAGTTTGAACATTTTGTTTAGGGTTCAGTGAGGGAGCAAGAGGGGGCCAGCCAACCACCAGCCCAGGGACCATCACTTCTGTGAGGGAGCAAGGGGCCAGCCAGCCCAGCTCAGTCCAGCCTAGCCTTGCCTAGGGGCCAGCCAGCTCAGCCCAGCCTAGCCTTGCCTAGGGGCCAGTCCATAGCTTTATTTATAAAATAGTCACTTTCAGTTTCTCATATAAAAAATGGTTACTTACAATCATTTTATGTCAATGATTTTATTGATTTGAATCAAATGTATTTTGATCCAAACCCTTTGATCCAAACTCCCTGAAGAGCCTTCAACAACGTTACAGTTGCTTTTACTTTCTACGTAAAAATTTGGTTGAAGAAGCCATGACATTTTAACATTGGTGTTATCAGGTTTGACATTGCGTGTTATTCATGCAATCATAAATACCACCATCAGTTCTCACAATACGCCACTAGATGGCGATGATAAACCGCAGCCGTACTGTTTCGACAGTCTATCCAAATGTTTTATGATAGTGTAGGTACTTGTCAGCTGTTGAAAGTTTAAAATATTGCCAGTTACTTTAATAATGTAAAATCATATTTTGTGACAATGTTCACCGTACGTTACACTGCTCTTTTATCGCTGTGTTGAACAATTTGCTACAACCAAGACTTCTGGACTACAGTTATGGCTTCTGGACTACAGTTCCTGCTTCCGGGAAGGCTTCTGATTCAGGTGTTGCTAGTTAAGATCACATGATGGTATGAGTCTAATCCTAACCGCAATATAAATACCTCCAGCTCAAACAACTGAAGTTAATAGTTTCAATTTTATTGCAAAAATAGATCAGAAAAAATCTGCAATGCTTTCAAAGATAAGTGATCCATAGTAATAAACTCTAACCTTAATTTCAAGTAGAAGTCAAATTAGTGGTGTTTTCAATGTTAAATATTGTAAATGTCTTTTTTAATGGGAAGACCAGCAATGATCCACAAGGTCAGTAATGCATCATCATAACCTTCAAACTAAGACATGAGTGATGAGACAGTCAGCTTTATTATGCCATAGAGAACATAGGTTAGTTTGATGCTGTCAACCTTTACCTTAAACAATGATACTCAGTAAAGCTTCGCCTAATGTAGATTTCTATCCCCATTACAAGGACATGAAATCAGCACAATGACAAACAATAAGAGAGAGATAGATGTCATGCTCCTGGATCACTCAAATGCAGCCCTCAAACACTGGGTTGGTCACCTTTCCAAGTGAGTACTACAGTGGGGGGAGGGGGAGCGCTCCCTCTGCAAACTGATTTTTTATATATATTTTTATTTGAGTCTTTTATGTAATTTGACCTCAAGTGATTATTGTGTTCTTTATTCTGGTGTATTGTGTTTTATTGGTTTATTAATCTATGATTTCATTTAAAGCCCTTTGGGTTTTCCAAATGTTTTATGATAGTGTAGGTTCTTGTCAGCTGTTGAAAGTTTAAAATATTGCTAGTTACTTTACTAATGTAAACTCATATTTTGTGACAATGTTCACTGTATGTTACACTGCTCTTTTATGGCTGTGTTGAACAATTTGCTACAACCAAGACTTCCGGACTACAGTTATGGCTTCTGGACTACAGTTCCTGCTTCCGGTTTGAGGGGCACTGTTGGTGCAAGGCATTGTGGGTATTTTTTTCCTACTTATATTCTGTTTTATTAATTATCTGTGCATATTTGAGTAGAGTTTTGTGGTACTGTTGATGATATTTGTCAAGTGGATGCTATGGACTGTAAAAAAATAAATAAATAAAAATCTAACCATAACTGTGAACTGCCTCTCATTGAATGACTCACCATGCATTCACATTGGTGAGTCAGCATTTAATCCTGAAGTTGTGCGGTGTATGGAACTCAGGTTAAGTGCTCGGTAAGGTATGGTACGGTAAACATCTCTAGGCAGGCTGTGACAGGGGCAGCTTGCCAGGTAAGGTAAATGTCTTTGGGAAAGCTGTGACAGGGGCAGCTTGCCTGGTAAGGTAAACCTCTTTGGGCAGGCTGTGACAGGGGCAGCTTGCCAGGTAAGGTAACCCTCTTTGGGCAGGCTGTGACAGGGGCAGCTTGCCAGGTAAGGTAACCCTCTTTGGGCAGGCTGTGACAGGGGCAGCTTGCCAGGTAAGGTAACCCTCTTTGGGCAGGCTGTGACAGGGGCAGCTTGCCAGGTAAGGTAACCCTCTTTGGGCAGGCTGTGACAGGGGCAGCTTGCCAGGTAAGGTAACCCTCTTTGGGCAGGTTGTGACAGGGGCAGCTTGCCAGGTAAGGTAACCCTCTTTGGGCAGGCTGTGACAGGGGCAGCTTGCCAGGTAAGGTAACCCTCTTTGGGCAGGCTGTGACAGGGGCAGCTTATCTGGGTGGGTAAACATCTCTGGGCAGGCTGTGACAGGGGCAGCTTGTCTGGCTGGGTAAACCTAACCTTCTCTCTCTTGGCCCTTAGCTGCTGGTAGAAGGTTGTGGGGAGTTAAGATTTTAGAATGTTCCCTCCCTTCCGCCAGCATTCCCCCTAGCCTCTCTAGGCAAGACTGTGGTGTCCTTCACCTCAAGCAGTTTTGTTTGGATGAGTCTGGGAGGGAGATCTTCAGGCCCTCTCCGGGCAGGCTGTGGTAACCTAGCGGTGTTAACAAGCAGCATGTTTGGGTGGGCGGTAGGTATGCGGCCCTCCTGGGTCCCACTCGGGACAGCACGCAGGATGTGGTGGTCCAGGGCTCAGGACCTTCATCGTAGCCCAGTCTTCTAATGGGGAAAAGCCCCACTCATACACTCACCGCACCACACTCCTTGCCTCTTACATCTGTCAATACCCAAGGCCCTCCCAGTGGACCAAGATAGTAATCCCGGACACTGGAGGTATTGACACCCCCCCCCCCATATCTGTCAGTAGAACGTATCAGTTTTTAGGGTTTGGGTGGGCCTAGGCTTGTAACTGACCTATAGAAATACTCAGCTTCTGGGTGTAGTTCACTTGACCATCAGGGTTAGTGTTACATTTTGTGTGTCTTGTGCATTGGAACACAAGTACAACTGGCTTCTGAATCGGATGTAGCTAGTTAAGATATGGTGGGATGAATTGCAGTTGATACTTCTAGTTGTGCAGCGTATTGAAAGACGAGTACAAATGGCTTCTGAATCAGTTGTAGTTAGTTCCAATCACATTTTGGGATTGAGTCCATGTTAATAATAATCAAAAAATTGGTTTATTCCCTTGTATTTCACTTTGTGTAATATTTTTCAGTTAGGGTTATGGTTTCATCAGCTTTTAGGGTTTAGGTGGGCCTAGGCTTGTGTAACTGACTCAGCTTCTGGGTGTAGTTTAATCAACCATGGGGCAGCAACAGGGATAAGATTTGTGTTGTATGGCAGTATTTTAGACTTTAATTCTGTTTTTTTAAATGTTTCCTCTTTCAATGCACTTGATTCAAATGAAGGGTTATTTTTCTAGTGACTGCAGCACTAGATAATGATCCGTTCATTAGTATCAGGAGTGTTGGGCGGGGGAACATTTAAAAAAAACACAGAATTAATGTCCTTGAAGATTAAAAAATACTGCCATACTAACACAAATCTTATCCCTGTTGCTGCACATGGTTGATTAATCTACACCCAGAAGCTGAGTCAGTTACACAAGCCTAGGCCCACCCAAACCCTAAAGCTCATGAAATCATAACCCTAACTGAATAATGTAATACAAAGTGAAATACAAGGGAAGAAACCAATGTTTTAATTATTAACATGGACTTAATCCTAAAATGTGATTAGAACTAACTACAACTGATTCAGAAGCCATTTGTACTTGTCTTTCAATATGCCACACACTAGAAGTTTAAAAAAGACAGATTGTGGTTAGGTTTCTTCCCTTGTTTCACTTTGTCCATTATTCAGTTAGCGTTTCTGTTGGAACACATCAGTTTTTAGGGTTTGGGTGGGTCTAGTCTTGTAACTGACCTATAGAAATACTCAGCTTCTCGGTGTAGTTCAATCAACCATCAGGGGCAGCAACAGTGACAAGGTTAGTGTTAGTATGGCAGTAATTCTTTATCTTGGACTTCAAAGATTTAAATTCTGACGTTTTACATTTTGTGTATTGGAACAAGTATTAAAGGCTTCTGAATTCAGTGTAGCTAGTTAGGATAATATGGTGGGATGAGTCTCCTTGATACTAGTTGTGCGGTGTATTGGAACAAATATTAGAGGTTTCTGAATCGGGTGTAGCTAGTTATGATTACATTTTGGGATGAGCCCATGTTAATAATTGTTATTTTCTTCCCTTGTCTTTCACTTTGTTTTTCATTATTCAGTTAGGGTTATGGTTTCTGTCAGTGGAACACATCAGCTTTTAGGGTTTGGGTGGGACTAAGCTTGTGTCACTGACCTATAGATATTCAGCTTCTGGGTGTAGTTTAATCAACCATGGGGTAGCAACAGGGATAAGATTTGTATAGCAGTATTTCTTTTTTTTTTAATCTTCAAGGACTTCAATTCTGTGATTTTGAAAATGTTTCCCCTTTCAATGCACTTGATTCAAATGAAAGGTTATTTTCTAGTGACTGCAGCACTAGACAATGATCCCTTAATTGGTATCAGGAGTGTTGGGAGGTTAAATATTTAAAAGACAGATTATGTGGTCTCTGAAAGTTAGAAAATTGTGGGATTAGTCACTAGTCATCAACTTCCTACTCTGTATGACAGGTCATCAATTTTAGTTCATGAGGCCCAGACATTTTTAGATGTTTCCCTGCTCCAGCACAACTGAAAGGGTCAGGGTTCCACCAAGCTTGATAATGGTGCTAGTTAAGATCACATGGTAGGATGAGCTCATGCTAATAATAATCAAAAAATTGGTTTCTTCCCTTGTATTTCACTTTGTGTTACATCATTCATTTAGGGTTATGATTTCATGAGCTTCAGGGTTTGGGTGGGCCTAGGCTTGTGTAACTGACTCAGCTTCTGGGTGTAGTTTAATCAACCAAGGGGCAGCAACAGGGATAAGATGTGTTGGTATGGCAGTATTTTTGTATCTTCAAGGACTTTAATTTTTTTTTTTTTAATGTTCCCCCTTTCAATGCACTTGATTCAAATGAAGGGTTATTTTCTAGTGACTGCAGCACTAGATAATGATCTGTTCATTAGTATCAGAAGTGTTGGGAGGGGGAACATTTTAAAAAAACAAACAAAATTAAAGTCCTTGAAGATACAAAAATACTGCCATACTAACACATCTTATCCCTGGTGCTGCCCATGGTTGATTAAACTACACTCAGAAGCTGAGTCAGTTACACAAGCCTAGGCCCACCCAAACCCTAAAAGCTGATGAAACCATAACCCTAACTGAATAATGTAACACAAAGTGAAATACAAGGGAAGAAACCTTTTTTTATTATTATTAACATGGACTCAATCCCAAAATGTGATTTGAACTAACTACATCTGATTCAGATGCCATTTGTACTTGTCTTTCAATACGCTGCACAACTGGAAGTTTAAAACAGATTATGTGGTCTCAAAGTTGTGTGATTAAGCACTAGTTATCAACTTCCTATCAACTCTGTATGACGGGTCATCAATTTTAGTTCATGAGGCTCAATGTCCTGACAGTTTTAGATGTTTCCTTGCTCCAGCACAACTGAAAGGGTCAGGGTTCCACCAAGCTTGATAATGGTGCTAGTTAAAATCACATAGTGGGATGAGCTCATGCTAATAATAATTAAAAAACGGTTTCTTTTATGTTTCACTTTGTCCATTATTCGGTTAGCGTTTGTTAGTGGAACACATCACTTTTTAGGGTTCGGGTGGGCTTAGTCTTGTAACTGACCTATAGAAACACTCAGCTTCTTGGTGTAGTTCAATCAACCATCAGGGGCAGTGACAGGGTAAGCGTTAGTATGGCAGTAATTCTTTATCTTGGACTTCAAAGACTTCAATTCTGATGTTTTACATTTTGTGTGTATTGGAACAAGTATTAAAGGCTTCTGAATACAGTGTAGCTAGTTAGAATCATATGGTGGGATGAGTGTCCTTGATACTAGTTGTGCAGTGTATTGGAACAAATATTAGAGGTTTCTGAATCAGGTGTAGCTAGTTATGATTACATTCTGGGATGAGCCCATGTTAATAATAATTACTATTTTCTTCTCTTGTCTTTCACTTTGTTTTTCATTATTCAGTTAGGGCTATGGTTTCTGTCAGTGGAACACATCAGCTTTTAGGGTTTGGGTGGGACTAGGCTTGTGTAACTGACCTATAGATATTCAGCTTCTGGGTGTCGTTTAATCAACCATGGGGCAGCAACAGGGATAAGATTTGTTAGTATGGCAGTATTTTTTTAATCTTCAAGGACTTCAATTCTGTACTTTTAAAATGTTCCCCCTTTAAATGCACTTGATTCAAATGAAGGGTTATTTTCTAGTGACTGCAGCACTAGACAATGATCCCTTCATTAGTATCAGGAGTGTTAGGAGGGTAAATGTTTAAAACGGACAGATTATGTGGTCTCTGAAAGTTGTGGGATTAGTCACTAGTTATCAACTTCCTACTCTGTATGACAGGTCATCAATTTTAGTTCATGAGGCCCAATGTCCTGAGTTTTAGATGTTTCCCTGTTCCAGCACAACTGAAAGGGTCAGGGTTCCACCAAGCTTGATAATGGTGCTAGTTAAGATCACATAGTAGGATGAACTCATGCTAATACAAAAAAAACGGGTTTCTTCTCGTTTCACTTTGTTGTCCATTATTTCTGTTAGCATTTCTGTTGGGAACACATCAGTTTTTAGGGTTTGGGTGGGTCTAGTCTTGTAACTGATATTTATAAATACTCAGCATCTTGACGTAGTTCAATCGACCATCAGGGACAGTGACAGGGTTAGTGTTTGTACGGCAGTAATTCTTTATCTTGGACTTCAATTCTGATGTTTTAAATTGTGTGTGTATTGGAACAAGTATTAAAGGGTTCTCAATCCGGTGTAGCTAGTTGGGATCATATGGTGGGATGAGTCTCCTTGATACTAGTTGTGCAGTGTATTGGAACAAATATTAGAGGCTTCTGAATCAGGTGTAGCTAGTTAAGATTACATTTTGGGATGAGCCCATGTTAATAATATTAAAATGGTTTTCTTCTCTTGTATTTCACTTGGTTTTTCATTATTCAGTTAGGGCTATGGTTTCTGTCGTTGGAACGCATCAGCTTTTAGGGTTTGGGTGTGCCTAGTCTTGTAACTGACCTGGGTGTAGTTCAATCGGGCAGCAACAGTGATAGGATTTGTGTTAGTATGGCATTTTTCTTAATTTTCAAGGACTTCAATTCTGATGTTTTAAAATGGTCCCCCTTTTGAATGCACCTGATTCAAATAAAGGTTTATTTTTTAGTGACTGCAGCACTAGATAATGATCCATTCATTAGTATCAGGAGTCTGAGGAAGGAAAACATCTAAAACAGACAGAACATGTGGTCTGACAGCTAGAAAGTTGTGGGATTAGTCACTGGTTATCAACTTCCTACTCTGTATGGCAAAGGTCACTAATTTTAGTTCATGAGGCCCAATTTCCTGAGTTTTCTATGTAACACTGCGCAAGCACACACGTAAGGAAAGGTTAAGTTTCCACCAAGGTTGATAATGGCATGAGTTAAGATAACATGGTGGGATGAGCTCATGATAATAAATAGTTTTTTTTTCTTATATATTTTATTTTTTTACTTCAATATTCAGTTGGGTTTATTTTTTTATTTTTTTTCATTGAACACATCAGCTTTTAGGGTTTGGGTGGGAATATGCTCCTGTAACTAAATATATTCAGCTTCTGTTTGTAGTTCAATCAACTAATTTGTATCTGTAATTCTTAATCCTCAAAATCTTTAATTCCAATGTGTCTTGTGTGTTATTAGAACACAAGTATTAGCAGCTTCTGAGTCAGGTGTAATTAGTTAAGATCACATGGTGGGATGAGTACATGCTAATATTAACAAAGCAAGTTTCTTCCCTTGTATTTTACTTTGTTTTCCATTATTCAGTTAAGGTTTGTCAGTGGAACACATAAGCTTTTGGGGTTTGGGTGGGCCTAGGCTTGTGTAACTGACCTATAGATATTCAGCTTCTGGGTCTAGTTCAATCAACTATCAGGCTGTGACAGTAATTCATAATCTTCAAGAACATCAACTCTGATGTCTCTTGCTTTATGTGAACAATCGTTGTGTTACGCATTTATAGTTCTTCCTTTGGCACTTATTGGTTCTCATGATGTATGATTCACGATCAAAAAGTCACTGTTTAGAGTCTATCATGTTGCTATGTTCAATGATTGATGCTCTTTGTAAAAGCTCTCTCTTGTAAGTCGCTTGGGATAAAAGTGTCTGCTAAATGAATAAATGTATATTTTGTAAAATGGGTGTCTTTACTTGTTGTGCAGTGTAATAGAACCAAACTAATGGCAGCTTCTGAATCGGGTGTAGCTAGTTAAGATCACATGGTGGGATGAATTCATGTTAATAAAAATAATAATAAAACATGTTTTCTTGTATTTGCCTTTTGTTTTTCCATTATTCACTTAGAGTTTGTCAGTGGAACACATTAGCGTTTAGGGTTTGAGTGGGCCTAGGTTTGTTTAACATATAGATATATTTAGCTTCTGGGTGTAGTTTAATTGGGCAGAAACAGGGATAAGGTTCTTAACAGTATGACAAGAATTCTTAGTCTTCAAGGACCTTAATTCTGTGTATTAATGTTCCCCCTTTTTAATGCACCTGATTAAAATAAAGGGTTATTTTCTAGTGACTGCAGCATTAGATAATAACTCTTCATTAGTATCAGGAGTGTCTAATGAGGGTGAATGTTTAAAACAGACTGAATATGGTCTCTGAAAAGTAGAAAGTTATGAGATTAATTCAGAGTTATCAACCTTCCACTCTGTATGCCAGAGGTTGTTATTAGTTCATGAGACTTATTAGAAACAGGTGAGCTGGAATAGGGAATCTTTAACTGTCAGGGCATTGAGGACTGGAACTGGTGATAACAGATGTATGAGTTAGGGTTGGATATGAGGATGTAATGAAAGACTATTAATTAGTGTAGTATTAGAAAAGTGTGGGTGGTTGAACAATCTGGGTATAATCTGATTTATGGTTTGACTTGTTTACAAGGGTTAGAGTTATGTTGTTGCAGGATGGGTATTAAAACATGCAGTGTCTAATCAGTAGGGTAGGAAATTGAATAAAAACACTGGTCCTAAAGCTTGATCCTCATGCCCCTCCTTGTCCTGCCCATTTTTGATTTTTCCAACTCCAACATGCCTGATTTAAATGAACAACTTGTTTCAAAGCTATATAAAGCAACAAGTTGTTCATTTAAATTAAGTATGTTGGAGTTGGGAAAATCAAAAATGGGCAGGACAAGGGGGGTGCATGAGGATCAGGCTTTACAGACCCTTGGTCCAGGGGATGGATTACCCAAGGTCCAGAGGCAAGTTTTGGGCCATTGGGGTTAGGGTTTGGGGCCCCTAGGGCTAGGGTTAAGTTTTGGGCCATTGGGGTTAGGGTTTGGGGCCCCTAGGGCTAGGGTTAAGTTTTGGGCCATTGGGGTTAGGGTTTGGGGCCCCTAGGGCTAGGGTTAAGTTTTGGGCCATTGGGGTTAGGGTTTGGGGCCCCTAGGGCTAGGGTTAAGTTTTGGGCCATTGGGGTTAGGGTTTGGGGCCCCTAGGGCTAGGGTTAAGTTTTGGGCCATTGGGGTTAGGGTTTGGGGCCCCTAGGGCTAGGGTTAAGTTTTGGGCCATTGGGGTTAGGGTTTGGGGCCCCTAGGGCTAGGGTTAAGTTTTGGGCCATTGGGGTTAGGGTTTGGGGCCCCTAGGGCTAGGGTTAAGTTTTGGGCCATTGGGGTTAGGGTTTGGGGCCCCTAGGGCTAGGGTTAAGTTTTGGGCCATTGGGGTTAGGGTTTGGGGCCCCTAGGGCTAGGGTTAAGTTTTGGGCCATTGGGGTTAGGGTTTGGGGCCCCTAGGGCTAGGGTTAAGTTTTGGGCCATTGGGGTTAGGGTTTGGGGCCCCTAGGGCTAGGGTTAAGTTTTGGGCCATTGGGGTTAGGGTTTGGGGCCCCTAGGGCTAGGGTTAAGTTTTGGGCCATTGGGGTTAGGGTTTGGGGCCCCTAGGGCTAGGGTTAAGTTTTGGGCCATTGGGGTTAGGGTTTGGGGCCCCTAGGGCTAGGGTTAAGTTTTGGGCCATTGGGGTTAGGGTTTGGGGCCCCTAGGGCTAGGGTTAAGTTTTGGGCCATTGGGGTTAGGGTTTGGGGCCCCTAGGGCTAGGGTTAAGTTTTGGGCCATTGGGGTTAGGGTTTGGGGCCCCTAGGGCTAGGGTTAAGTTTTGGGCCATTGGGGTTAGGGTTTGGGGCCCCTAGGGCTAGGGTTAAGTTTTGGGCCATTGGGGTTAGGGTTTGGGGCCCCTAGGGCTAGGGTTAAGTTTTGGGCCATTGGGGTTAGGGTTTGGGGCCCCTAGGGCTAGGGTTAAGTTTTGGGCCATTGGGGTTAGGGTTTGGGGCCCCTAGGGCTAGGGTTAAGTTTTGGGCCATTGGGGTTAGGGTTTGGGGCCCCTAGGGCTAGGGTTAAGTTTTGGGCCATTGGGGTTAGGGTTTGGGGCCCCTAGGGCTAGGGTTAAGTTTTGGGCCATTGGGGTTAGGGTTTGGGGCCCCTAGGGCTAGGGTTAAGTTTTGGGCCATTGGGGTTAGGGTTTGGGGCCCCTAGGGCTAGGGTTAAGTTTTGGGCCATTGGGGTTAGGGTTTGGGGCCCCTAGGGCTAGGGTTAAGTTTTGGGCCATTGGGGTTAGGGTTTGGGGCCCCTAGGGCTAGGGTTAAGTTTTGGGCCATTGGGGTTAGGGTTTGGGGCCCCTAGGGCTAGGGTTAAGTTTTGGGCCATTGGGGTTAGGGTTTGGGGCCCCTAGGGCTAGGGTTAAGTTTTGGGCCATTGGGGTTAGGGTTTGGGGCCCCTAGGGCTAGGGTTAAGTTTTGGGCCATTGGGGTTAGGGTTTGGGGCCCCTAGGGCTAGGGTTAAGTTTTGGGCCATTGGGGTTAGGGTTTGGGGCCCCTAGGGCTAGGGTTAAGTTTTGGGCCATTGGGGTTAGGGTTTGGGGCCCCTAGGGCTAGGGTTAAGTTTTGGGCCATTGGGGTTAGGGTTTGGGGCCCCTAGGGCTAGGGTTAAGTTTTGGGCCATTGGGGTTAGGGTTTGGGGCCCCTAGGGCTAGGGTTAAGTTTTGGGCCATTGGGGTTAGGGTTTGGGGCCCCTAGGGCTAGGGTTAAGTTTTGGGCCATTGGGGTTAGGGTTTGGGGCCCCTAGGGCTAGGGTTAAGTTTTGGGCCATTGGGGTTAGGGTTTGGGGCCCCTAGGGCTAGGGTTAAGTTTTGGGCCATTGGGGTTAGGGTTTGGGGCCCCTAGGGCTAGGGTTAAGTTTTGGGCCATTGGGGTTAGGGTTTGGGGCCCCTAGGGCTAGGGTTAAGTTTTGGGCCATTGGGGTTAGGGTTTGGGGCCCCTAGGGCTAGGGTTAAGTTTTGGGCCATTGGGGTTAGGGTTTGGGGCCCCTAGGGCTAGGGTTAAGTTTTGGGCCATTGGGGTTAGGGTTTGGGGCCCCTAGGGCTAGGGTTAAGTTTTGGGCCATTGGGGTTAGGGTTTGGGGCCCCTAGGGCTAGGGTTAAGTTTTGGGCCATTGGGGTTAGGGTTTGGGGCCCCTAGGGCTAGGGTTAAGTTTTGGGCCATTGGGGTTAGGGTTTGGGGCCCCTAGGGCTAGGGTTAAGTTTTGGGCCATTGGGGTTAGGGTTTGGGGCCCCTAGGGCTAGGGTTAAGTTTTGGGCCATTGGGGTTAGGGTTTGGGGCCCCTAGGGCTAGGGTTAAGTTTTGGGCCATTGGGGTTAGGGTTAGGGTTAGGGTTAGGGTTAGGGTTAGGGTTAGGGTTAGGGTTAGGGTTAGGTATAAGGTTGATAACCACGATCGGTCATTGACCGATCCTCGACCGATCCTCTAAGTCAGTCATTTCTGGCCTTTCTGGGTACTACAAGTGGATGAGATTGAGTACACAGACTAATTGGGACACCCCGGTTCGAATGGCGGTGGTCTCGTGATCGTGGGAGCTTCCGTTCGGGAGCAACATCCGTTTTGGGCCGGAAACGGATGTATCTCTGGAACGGAAGGTCGTAGAAACTCGGGGACAAGACAGGCGTGTTGCCCGTGGCCGAATTATGGCAGGCGGATCTTGGTTTGGAAGCTGTAGGACGCACGGTTCCCGAGTTACAAAGGGTGAAAGGTCGTCCCATTGAAATGGATGGGAAATGCGAAAATTATTCAAAGTCCAGAGATGACCGATCCTTTGAGTGGTCCTTTGTGGCCTTTGTGGGTCCAAGAACGGCTTGAGATTGCCTGTACAGACTAATTGGGACACCCCGGTTCGAATGGCGGTGGTCTCGTGATCGTGGGACCTTCCGTTCGGGAGCTACATCCGTTTTGGGCCGGAAAAGGGCTGTATCTCGGGAACGGAAGGTCGTAGAAACTCGGGGACAAGACAGGCGTGTTGCCCGTGGCCGAATTATGGTAGGCGGACGTTGGTTCCGAAGCTCTAAGACGCACGGTTCCAAAGTTATGAGGGGTGAAAGTGGGTCCCATTGTAATGAATGGGAATATGCGAAAAATCTTCAAAGTCCAGCCCTGACCGATCCTCTAATGGGCCTTTTCTAACCCTAACCAGCCCTGACTCATCCTCTAACCTTAACCATAGCCTGTCCCTGAACCCTAATCCTAACCTTAACCCTCAAATAGGGTTGTGTTTAGGGTTAGGGTTAGGGTTAGGGTTAGGGTTAGGGTTAGGGTTAGGTATAAGGTTGATAACCACGATCGGTCATTGACCGATCCTCGGTTAGGGTTAGGGTTAGGGTTAGGTTAGGGTTAGGGTTAGGGTTAGGGTTAGGGTTAGGGTTAGGGTTAGGGTTAGGGTTAGGGTTAGGGTTAGGTATAAGGTTGATAACCACGATCGGTCATTGACCGATCCTCGACCGATCCTCTAAGTCAGTCATTTCTGGCCTTTCTGGGTACTACAAGTGGATGAGATTGAGTACACAGACTAATTGGGACACCCCGGTTCGAATGGCGGTGGTCTCGTGATCGTGGGAGCTTCCGTTCGGGAGCAACATCCGTTTTGGGCCGGAAACGGATGTATCTCTGGAACGGAAGGTCGTAGAAACTCGGGGACAAGACAGGCGTGTTGCCCGTGGCCGAATTATGACAGGCGGATCTTGGTTTGGAAGCTGTAGGACGCACGGTTCCCGAGTTACAAAGGGTGAAAGGTCGTCCCATTGAAATGGATGGGAAATGCGAAAATTATTCAAAGTCCAGAGATGACCGATCCTTTGAGTGGTCCTTTGTGGCCTTTGTGGGTCCAAGAACGGCTTGAGATTGCCTGTACAGACTAATTGGGACACCCCGGTTCGAATGGCGGTGGTCTCGTGATCGTGGGACCTTCCGTTCGGGAGCTACATCCGTTTTGGGCCGGAAAAGGGCTGTATCTCGGGAACGGAAGGTCGTAGAAACTCGGGGACAAGACAGGCGTGTTGCCCGTGGCCGAATTATGGTAGGCGGACGTTGGTTCCGAAGCTCTAAGACGCACGGTTCCAAAGTTATGAGGGGTGAAAGTGGGTCCCATTGTAATGAATGGGAATATGCGAAAAATCTTCAAAGTCCAGCCCTGACCGATCCTCTAATGGGCCTTTTCTAACCCTAACCAGCCCTGACTCATCCTCTAACCTTAACCATAGCCTGTCCCTGAACCCTAATCCTAACCTTAACCCTCAAATAGGGTTGTGTTTAGGGTTAGGGTTAGGGTTAGGGTTAGGGTTAGGGTTAGGGTTAGGTATAAGGTTGATAACCACGATCGGTCATTGACCGATCCTCGGTTAGGGTTAGGGTTAGGGTTAGGTATAGGGTTAGGGTTAGGGTTAGGGTTAGGGTTAGGGTTAGGGTTAGGGTTAGGGTTAGGGTTAGGGTTAGGGTTAGGGTTAGGGTTAGGGTTAGGGTTAGGGTTAGGGTTAGGGTTAGGGTTAGGGTTAGGGTTAGGGTTAGGGTTAGGGTTAGGGTTAGGGTTAGGGTTAGGGTTAGGGTTAGGGTTAGGGTTAGGGTTAGGGTTAGGGTTAGGGTTAGGGTTAGGGTTAGGGTTAGGGTTAGGGTTAGGGTTAGGGTTAGGGTTAGGGTTAGGGTTAGGGTTAGGGTTAGGGTTAGGGTTAGGGTTAGGGTTAGGGTTAGGGTTAGGGTTAGGGTTAGGGTTAGGGTTAGGGTTAGGGTTAGGGTTAGGGTTAGGGTTAGGGTTAGGGTTAGGGTTAGGGTTAGGGTTAGGGTTAGGGTTAGGGTTAGGGTTAGGGTTAGGGTTAGGGTTAGGGTTAGGGTTAGGGTTAGGGTTAGGGTTAGGGTTAGGGTTAGGGTTAGGGTTAGGGTTAGGGTTAGGGTTAGGGTTAGGGTTAGGGTTAGGGTTAGGGTTAGGGTTAGGGTTAGGGTTAGGGTTAGGGTTAGGGTTAGGGTTAGGGTTAGGGTTAGGGTTAGGGTTAGGGTTAGGGTTAGGGTTAGGGTTAGGGTTAGGGTTAGGGTTAGGGTTAGGGTTAGGGTTAGGGTTAGGGTTAGGGTTAGGGTTAGGGTTAGGGTTAGGGTTAGGGTTAGGGTTAGGGTTAGGGTTAGGGTTAGGGTTAGGGTTAGGGTTAGGGTTAGGGTTAGGGTTAGGGTTAGGGTTAGGGTTAGGGTTAGGGTTAGGGTTAGGGTTAGGGTTAGGGTTAGGGTTAGGGTTAGGGTTAGGGTTAGGGTTAGGGTTAGGGTTAGGGTTAGGGTTAGGGTTAGGGTTAGGGTTAGGGTTAGGGTTAGGGTTAGGGTTAGGGTTAGGGTTAGGGTTAGGGTTAGGGTTAGGGTTAGGGTTAGGGTTAGGGTTAGGGTTAGGGTTAGGGTTAGGGTTAGGGTTAGGGTTAGGGTTAGGGTTAGGGTTAGGGTTAGGGTTAGGGTTAGGGTTAGGGTTAGGGTTAGGGTTAGGGTTAGGGTTAGGGTTAGGGTTAGGGTTAGGGTTAGGGTTAGGGTTAGGGTTAGGGTTAGGGTTAGGGTTAGGGTTAGGGTTAGGGTTAGGGTTAGGGTTAGGGTTAGGGTTAGGGTTAGGGTTAGGGTTAGGGTTAGGGTTAGGGTTAGGGTTAGGGTTAGGGTTAGGGTTAGGGTTAGGGTTAGGGTTAGGGTTAGGGTTAGGGTTAGGGTTAGGGTTAGGGTTAGGGTTAGGGTTAGGGTTAGGGTTAGGGTTAGGGTTAGGGTTAGGGTTAGGGTTAGGGTTAGGGTTAGGGTTAGGGTTAGGGTTAGGGTTAGGGTTAGGGTTAGGGTTAGGGTTAGGGTTAGGGTTAGGGTTAGGGTTAGGGTTAGGGTTAGGGTTAGGGTTAGGGTTAGGGTTAGGGTTAGGGTTAGGGTTAGGGTTAGGGTTAGGGTTAGGGTTAGGGTTAGGGTTAGGGTTAGGGTTAGGGTTAGGGTTAGGGTTAGGGTTAGGGTTAGGGTTGGGGTTGGGTTAGGGTTAGGGTTAGGGTTGGGGTGGGGTTAGGGTTGGGTGTGGGGTTGGGTTAGGGGTTGGGGTTGGGGTTAGGGTTGGGGTGGGTAGGGGTTGGGTTGGGGTTAGGGTTAGGGTTGGGTTAGGGGTTGGGTTAGGGTGTGGGGTTGGGGTTGGGGTTGGGTTGGTGGGGTTGGGTAGGGTTAGGGTTAGGGGGTTAGGGTTGGGGTGGGGGTTGGGTTGGGGTTAGGGTTGGGTGGGTTGGGTTAGGGTTGGGGTTGGGTAGGGTTGGGTTGGGGTGGGGTTGGGTGGTGGGGTTAGGGTTAGGGTTAGGGTTAGGGTTGGGTTGGGGTTAGGGTTGGGGTTAGGGGTTGGGGTTGGGGTTGGGTTAGGGTTGGGTTAGGGTTAGGGGTTAGGGTTAGGGTTAGGGTTGGGGTTAGGGTTGGGGTTGGGTTGGGGGTGGGGGTGGGTTGGGGTGGGGGTTGGGGTGGGGTGGGGTAGGGTGGGTGGGGGGTGGGGGTGGGGTGGGGGTGGGGTTGGGTTGGGGTTGGGGTGGTGGGGTTGGGTTGGGTTGGGGTAGGGGTGGGTTGGGTTAGGGTTGGGTTAGGGGTAGGGTTGGGTTGGGGTTGGGTTAGGGGTTGGGGTTAGGGGTGGGTAGGGTTGGGGTGGGTTAGGGGTTGGGGTTGGGGTTAGGGTTGGGTTGGGGTTGGGGGTTAGGGTAGGGTGTGGGTTAGGGTTAGGGGTGGGTAGGGGTGGTGGGGTTGGGGGTGGGGTTGGGGGTTAGGGTTGGGGTGGGGGTTGGGGTGGGGTGGGGGTGGGGTGGGTGGGTTGGGGGTGGGTGTGGGGGTGGGTGGGGTGTGGGTTGGGGTGGGGTGGGGGTGGTTGGGGTGGGGTGGGTGGGTTGGGTGGGTGTGGGGTTGGGTGGGGGTGGGGGTGGGGTGGTAGGGTTGTGAGGGTTAGGGTTAGGTGTTAGGGTTAGGTTGGTGAGTTTAGGTTTAGTTAAAGTTAAGTTAAAGTTTAAAGGGTTAAGTTAAGTTTAAGTTAAAGTTAAGTTTAAAGTTAAAGTTAAGTTAAAGTTAAAGTTAAAGTTAAGTTAAAGTTAAAGTTAAGTTAAAGTTAAAGTTAAAGTTAAGTTAAGTTTAAAGTTAAAGTTAGTTAAAGTTAAATTTAAGTTAAAGTTAAAGTTAAAGTTAAAGTTAAAGTTAAGTTTAAGTTAAAGTTAAGTAAGTTAAAGTTAAAGTTAAAGTTAAGTTAAAGTTAAAGTTAAAGTTAAAGTTATTAAGTTAAAGTTAAATGTTAA
>CM059303.1:14711012-14897035 GCA_030340665.1 Neosalanx taihuensis | reverse complement strand
CCTAACCCTAACCCTAACCCTAACCCTAACCCTAACCCTAACCCCTAACCCTAACCCTAACCCTAACCCTAACCCTAACCCAACCCTAACCCTAACCCTAACCCTAACCCTAACCCTAACCCTAACCCTAACCCTAACCCTAACCCTAACCCTAACCCTAACCCTAACCCTAACCCTAACCCTAACCCTAACCCTAACCCTAACCCTAACCCTAACCCTAACCCAACCCTAACCCTAACCTAACCCTAACCCTAACCCTAACCCTAACCCTAACCCTAACCCTAACCCTAACCCTAACCCTAACCCTAACCCTAACCCTAACCCTAACCCTAACCCTAACCCTAACCCTAACCCTAACCCTAACCCTAACCCTAACCCTAACCCTAACCCTAAACCTAACCCTAACCCCTAACCCTAACCCTAACCCTAACCCTAACCCTAACCCTAACCCTAACCCTAACCCTAACCCTAACCCTAACCCTAACCCTAACCCTAACCCTAACCCTAACCCTAACCCTAACCCTAACCCTAACCCTAACCCTAACCCTAACCCTAACCCTAACCAACCCTAACCCTAACCCTAACCCTAACCCTAACCCTAACCCTAACCCTAACCCTAACCCTAACCCTAACCCTAACCCTAACCCTAACCCTAACCCTAACCCTAACCCTAACCCTAACCCTAACCCTAACCCTAACCCTAACCCTAACCCTAACCCTAACCCTAACCCTAACCCTAACCCTAACCCTAACCCTAACCCTAACCCTAACCCTAACCCTAACCCTAACCCTAACCCTAACCCTAACCCTAACCCTAACCCTAACCCTAACCCTAACCCTAACCCTAACCCTAACCCTAACCCTAACCCTAACCCTAACCCTAACCCTAACCCTAACCCTAACCCTAACCCTAACCCTAACCCTAACCCTAACCCTAACCCTAACCCTAACCCTAACCCTAACCCTAACCCTAACCCTAACCCTAACCCTAACCCTAACCCTAACCCTAACCCTAACCCTAACCCTAACCCTAACCCTAACCCTAACCCTAACCCTAACCCTAACCCTAACCCTAACCCTAACCCTAACCCTAACCCTAACCCTAACCCTAACCCTAACCCTAACCCTAACCCTAACCCTAACCCTAACCCTAACCCTAACCCTAACCCTAACCCTAACCCTAACCCTAACCCTAACCCTAACCCTAACCCTAACCCTAACCCTAACCCTAACCCTAACCCTAACCCTAACCCTAACCCTAACCCTAACCCTAACCCTAACCCTAACCCTAACCCTAACCCTAACCCTAACCCTAACCCTAACCCTAACCCTAACCCTAACCCTAACCCTAACCCTAACCCTAACCCTAACCCTAACCCTAACCCTAACCCTAACCCTAACCCTAACCCTAACCCTAACCCTAACCCTAACCCTAACCCTAACCCTAACCCTAACCCTAACCCTAACCCTAACCCTAACCCTAACCCTAACCCTAACCCTAACCCTAACCCTAACCCTAACCCTAACCCTAACCCTAACCCTAACCCTAACCCTAACCCTAACCCTAACCCTAACCCTAACCCTAACCCTAACCCTAACCCTAACCCTAACCCTAACCCTAACCCTAACCCTAACCCTAACCCTAACCCTAACCCTAACCCTAACCCTAACCCTAACCCTAACCCTAACCCTAACCCTAACCCTAACCCTAACCCTAACCCTAACCCTAACCCTAACCCTAACCCTAACCCTAACCCTAACCCTAACCCTAACCCTAACCCTAACCCTAACCCTAACCCTAACCCTAACCCTAACCCTAACCCTAACCCTAACCCTAACCCTAACCCTAACCCTAACCCTAACCCTAACCCTAACCCTAACCCTAACCCTAACCCTAACCCTAACCCTAACCCTAACCCTAACCCTAACCCTAACCCTAACCCTAACCCTAACCCTAACCCTAACCCTAACCCTAACCCTAACCCTAACCCTAACCCTAACCCTAACCCTAACCCTAACCCTAACCCTAACCCTAACCCTAACCCTAACCCTAACCCTAACCCTAACCCTAACCCTAACCCTAACCCTAACCCTAACCCTAACCCTAACCCTAACCCTAACCCTAACCCTAACCCTAACCCTAACCCTAACCCTAACCCTAACCCTAACCCTAACCCTAACCCTAACCCTAACCCTAACCCTAACCCTAACCCTAACCCTAACCCTAACCCTAACCCTAACCCTAACCCTAACCCTAACCCTAACCCTAACCCTAACCCTAACCCTAACCCTAGGGGCCCCGAACCCCTAACCCCTAAGCCCAAAACCCTAACCCTAGCCCTAGGGGCCCCGACCCCTAACCCCAAGGGCCCAAAACTTAACCCTAGCCCTAGGGGCCCCGACCCCTAACCCCAAGGGCCCAAAACTTAACCCTAGCCCTAGGGGCCCCGACCCCTAACCCCAAGGGCCCAAAACTTAACCCTAGCCCTAGGGGCCCCGACCCCTAACCCCAAGGGCCCAAAACTTAACCCTAGCCCTAGGGGCCCCGACCCCTAACCCCAAGGGCCCAAAACTTAACCCTAGCCCTAGGGGCCCCGACCCCTAACCCCAAGGGCCCAAAACTTAACCCTAGCCCTAGGGGCCCCGACCCCTAACCCCAAGGGCCCAAAACTTAACCCTAGCCCTAGGGGCCCCGACCCCTAACCCCAAGGGCCCAAAACTTAACCCTAGCCCTAGGGGCCCCGACCCCTAACCCCAAGGGCCCAAAACTTAACCCTAGCCCTAGGGGCCCCGACCCCTAACCCCAAGGGCCCAAAACTTAACCCTAGCCCTAGGGGCCCCGACCCCTAACCCCAAGGGCCCAAAACTTAACCCTAGCCCTAGGGGCCCCGACCCCTAACCCCAAGGGCCCAAAACTTAACCCTAGCCCTAGGGGCCCCGACCCCTAACCCCAAGGGCCCAAAACTTAACCCTAGCCCTAGGGGCCCCGACCCCTAACCCCAAGGGCCCAAAACTTAACCCTAGCCCTAGGGGCCCCGACCCCTAACCCCAAGGGCCCAAAACTTAACCCTAGCCCTAGGGGCCCCGACCCCTAACCCCAAGGGCCCAAAACTTAACCCTAGCCCTAGGGGCCCCGACCCCTAACCCCAAGGGCCCAAAACTTAACCCTAGCCCTAGGGGCCCCGACCCCTAACCCCAAGGGCCCAAAACTTAACCCTAGCCCTAGGGGCCCCGACCCCTAACCCCAAGGGCCCAAAACTTAACCCTAGCCCTAGGGGCCCCGACCCCTAACCCCAAGGGCCCAAAACTTAACCCTAGCCCTAGGGGCCCCGACCCCTAACCCCAAGGGCCCAAAACTTAACCCTAGCCCTAGGGGCCCCGACCCCTAACCCCAAGGGCCCAAAACTTAACCCTAGCCCTAGGGGCCCCGACCCCTAACCCCAAGGGCCCAAAACTTAACCCTAGCCCTAGGGGCCCCGACCCCTAACCCCAAGGGCCCAAAACTTAACCCTAGCCCTAGGGGCCCCGACCCCTAACCCCAAGGGCCCAAAACTTAACCCTAGCCCTAGGGGCCCCGACCCCTAACCCCAAGGGCCCAAAACTTAACCCTAGCCCTAGGGGCCCCGACCCCTAACCCCAAGGGCCCAAAACTTAACCCTAGCCCTAGGGGCCCCGACCCCTAACCCCAAGGGCCCAAAACTTAACCCTAGCCCTAGGGGCCCCGACCCCTAACCCCAAGGGCCCAAAACTTAACCCTAGCCCTAGGGGCCCCGACCCCTAACCCCAAGGGCCCAAAACTTAACCCTAGCCCTAGGGGCCCCGACCCCTAACCCCAAGGGCCCAAAACTTAACCCTAGCCCTAGGGGCCCCGACCCCTAACCCCAAGGGCCCAAAACTTAACCCTAGCCCTAGGGGCCCCGACCCCTAACCCCAAGGGCCCAAAACTTAACCCTAGCCCTAGGGGCCCCGACCCCTAACCCCAAGGGCCCAAAACTTAACCCTAGCCCTAGGGGCCCCGACCCCTAACCCCAAGGGCCCAAAACTTAACCCTAGCCCTAGGGGCCCCGACCCCTAACCCCAAGGGCCCAAAACTTAACCCTAGCCCTAGGGGCCCCGACCCCTAACCCCAAGGGCCCAAAACTTAACCCTAGCCCTAGGGGCCCCGACCCCTAACCCCAAGGGCCCAAAACTTAACCCTAGCCCTAGGGGCCCCGACCCCTAACCCCAAGGGCCCAAAACTTAACCCTAGCCCTAGGGGCCCCGACCCCTAACCCCAAGGGCCCAAAACTTAACCCTAGCCCTAGGGGCCCCGACCCCTAACCCCAAGGGCCCAAAACTTAACCCTAGCCCTAGGGGCCCCGACCCCTAACCCCAAGGGCCCAAAACTTAACCCTAGCCCTAGGGGCCCCGACCCCTAACCCCAAGGGCCCAAAACTTAACCCTAGCCCTAGGGGCCCCGACCCCTAACCCCAAGGGCCCAAAACTTAACCCTAGCCCTAGGGGCCCCGACCCCTAACCCCAAGGGCCCAAAACTTAACCCTAGCCCTAGGGGCCCCGACCCCTAACCCCAAGGGCCCAAAACTTAACCCTAGCCCTAGGGGCCCCGACCCCTAACCCCAAGGGCCCAAAACTTAACCCTAGCCCTAGGGGCCCCGACCCCTAACCCCAAGGGCCCAAAACTTAACCCTAGCCCTAGGGGCCCCGACCCCTAACCCCAAGGGCCCAAAACTTAACCCTAGCCCTAGGGGCCCCGACCCCTAACCCCAAGGGCCCAAAACTTAACCCTAGCCCTAGGGGCCCCGACCCCTAACCCCAAGGGCCCAAAACTTAACCCTAGCCCTAGGGGCCCCGACCCCTAACCCCAAGGGCCCAAAACTTAACCCTAGCCCTAGGGGCCCCGACCCCTAACCCCAAGGGCCCAAAACTTAACCCTAGCCCTAGGGGCCCCGACCCCTAACCCCAAGGGCCCAAAACTTAACCCTAGCCCTAGGGGCCCCGACCCCTAACCCCAAGGGCCCAAAACTTAACCCTAGCCCTAGGGGCCCCGACCCCTAACCCCAAGGGCCCAAAACTTAACCCTAGCCCTAGGGGCCCCGACCCCTAACCCCAAGGGCCCAAAACTTAACCCTAGCCCTAGGGGCCCCGACCCCTAACCCCAAGGGCCCAAAACTTAACCCTAGCCCTAGGGGCCCCGACCCCTAACCCCAAGGGCCCAAAACTTAACCCTAGCCCTAGGGGCCCCGACCCCTAACCCCAAGGGCCCAAAACTTAACCCTAGCCCTAGGGGCCCCGACCCCTAACCCCAAGGGCCCAAAACTTAACCCTAGCCCTAGGGGCCCCGACCCCTAACCCCAAGGGCCCAAAACTTAACCCTAGCCCTAGGGGCCCCGACCCCTAACCCCAAGGGCCCAAAACTTAACCCTAGCCCTAGGGGCCCCGACCCCTAACCCCAAGGGCCCAAAACTTAACCCTAGCCCTAGGGGCCCCGACCCCTAACCCCAAGGGCCCAAAACTTAACCCTAGCCCTAGGGGCCCCGACCCCTAACCCCAAGGGCCCAAAACTTAACCCTAGCCCTAGGGGCCCCGACCCCTAACCCCAAGGGCCCAAAACTTAACCCTAGCCCTAGGGGCCCCGACCCCTAACCCCAAGGGCCCAAAACTTAACCCTAGCCCTAGGGGCCCCGACCCCTAACCCCAAGGGCCCAAAACTTAACCCTAGCCCTAGGGGCCCCGACCCCTAACCCCAAGGGCCCAAAACTTAACCCTAGCCCTAGGGGCCCCGACCCCTAACCCCAAGGGCCCAAAACTTAACCCTAGCCCTAGGGGCCCCGACCCCTAACCCCAAGGGCCCAAAACTTAACCCTAGCCCTAGGGGCCCCGACCCCTAACCCCAAGGGCCCAAAACTTAACCCTAGCCCTAGGGGCCCCGACCCCTAACCCCAAGGGCCCAAAACTTAACCCTAGCCCTAGGGGCCCCGACCCCTAACCCCAAGGGCCCAAAACTTAACCCTAGCCCTAGGGGCCCCGACCCCTAACCCCAAGGGCCCAAAACTTAACCCTAGCCCTAGGGGCCCCGACCCCTAACCCCAAGGGCCCAAAACTTAACCCTAGCCCTAGGGGCCCCGACCCCTAACCCCAAGGGCCCAAAACTTAACCCTAGCCCTAGGGGCCCCGACCCCTAACCCCAAGGGCCCAAAACTTAACCCTAGCCCTAGGGGCCCCGACCCCTAACCCCAAGGGCCCAAAACTTAACCCTAGCCCTAGGGGCCCCGACCCCTAACCCCAAGGGCCCAAAACTTAACCCTAGCCCTAGGGGCCCCGACCCCTAACCCCAAGGGCCCAAAACTTAACCCTAGCCCTAGGGGCCCCGACCCCTAACCCCAAGGGCCCAAAACTTAACCCTAGCCCTAGGGGCCCCGACCCCTAACCCCAAGGGCCCAAAACTTAACCCTAGCCCTAGGGGCCCCGACCCCTAACCCCAAGGGCCCAAAACTTAACCCTAGCCCTAGGGGCCCCGACCCCTAACCCCAAGGGCCCAAAACTTAACCCTAGCCCTAGGGGCCCCGACCCCTAACCCCAAGGGCCCAAAACTTGCCTCTGGACCTTGGGTAATCCATCCCCTGGACCAAGGGTCTGTAAAACCTGATCCTCATGCACCCCCCTTGTCCTGCCCATTTTTGATTTTCCCAACTCCAACATACACAATTTAAATGAACAACTTGTTGCTTTATATAGCTTTGAAACAAGTTGTTCATTTAAATCAGGCATGTTGGAGTTGGAAAAATCAAAAATGGGCAGGACAAGGAGGGGCATGAGGATCAAGCTTTAGGACTAGTGTTTTTATTCAATTTCCTACCCTACTGATTAGACACTGCATGTTTTAATACCCATCCTGCAAAAACATAACCCTAACCCTTGTAAATGAATCAAACCATAAATCAGATTTTACCCAGATTGTTCAACCACCCACACCTTTGTAATACTACACTAAGTCTTTCATTACATCCTCATATCCAAACCTAACTCATACACCTGTTATCACCAATTCCAGTCCTCAATGCCCTGACAGTTAAGGATTCCCTATTCCAGCTCACCTGTTTCTAATAAGTCTCATGAACTAATAACAACCTCTGGCATACAGAGTAGAAGGTTTATAACTCTGAACTAATCCCACAATTTTCTACTTTTTTTCAGAGACCATATTCAGTCTGTTTTAAACATGAACCCTCATTAGACACTCCTGATACTAATGAACAGTTATTATCTAATGCTGCAGTCACTAGAAAATAACCCTTCATTTTAATCAGGTGCATTAAAAAGGGGGAACATTTAAATACACAGAATTAAGGTCCTTGAAGACTAAGAATTCTTGTCATACTTTTAAAAACCTTATCCCCATTTCTGCCCAATTGAACTACACCCAGAAGCTAAATATATCTATATGTTAAACAAACCTAGGCCCACTCAAACCCTAAAAGCTAATGTGTTCCACTGACAAACTTTAAGTAAATAATGGAAAACAAAGGCAAATACAAGAAAAAACATGTTTTATTATTATTTGTATTAACATGAATTCATCCCACCATGTGATCTTAACTAGCTACACCCAATTCAGAAGCTGCCATTACTTTGATTCTATTACACTGCACAACAAGTAAAGACACATTTTACAAAATTTACATGTATTCATTTAGCAGACACTTTTATCCAAAGTGACTTACAAGACAGCTTTTACAAAGAGCATAGCAACATGACAGACCCTGAACAGTGACTTTTTTTGATCGTGAATCATACATCATGAGAACCAATAAGTGCCAAGGGAAGAACTACAAATGCGTAACACAACGATCGTTCACATAAAGCAAGAGACATCAGAATTGATGTTCTCTAAGATAATGAATTACTGCCATGACACAAACCCTGTCACGGCCTGATAGTTGATTGAACTACACCCAGAAGCTGAATATCTATAGGGTCAGTTACACAAGCCTAGGCCCACCCAAACCCCAAAAGCTTATGTGTTCCACTGACAAACCTTAACTGAATAATGGAAAACAAAGTAAAATACAAGGGAAGAAACTTGCTTTGTTAATATTAGCATGTACTCATCCCACCATGTGATCTTACCTAATTACACCTGACTCAGAAGCTGCTAATACTTGTGTTCCAATAACACACAAGACACATTGGAATTAAAGTTTTTGAGGATTAAGAATTACAGATACAAATTAGTTGATTGAACTACAAACAGAAGCTGAATATATCTACTTACAGGAGCATATTCCCACCCAAACCCTAAAAGCTGATGTGTTCAATGACAAAACAAAAAAACCCAACTGATATTGAAGAAAATAAATAAAATATATAAAAAGAAAAAACCTGTTTATTATCATGAGCTCATCCCACCATGTTATCTTTACTCATGCCATTATCAACCTTGGTGGAAACTTAACCTTTCATTACTTGTGTGCTTGCGCAGTGTTACATAGAAAACTCAGGAAATTGGGCCTCATGAACTAAAATTAGTGACCTTTGCCATACAGAGTAGGAAGTTGATAACCAGTGACTAATCCCACAACTTTCTAGCTGTCAGACCACATGTTCTGTCTGTTTTAGATGTTTACCCTCCTCAGACTCCTGATACTAATGAATGGATCATTATCTAGTGCTGCAGTCACTAAAAAATAAACCTTCATTTGAATCAGGTGCATTCAAAAGGGGGACCATTTTAAAACATCAGAATTGAAGTCCTTGAAAATTAAGAAAACTGCCATACTAACACAAATCCTATCACTGTTGCTGCCCGATTGAACTACACCCGGAAGCTGAATATTTCTATAGGTCAGTTACAAGACTAGGCCCACCCAAACCCTAAAAGCTGATGCGTTCCAACGACAGAAACCATAGCCCTAACTGAATAATGAAAAACCAAGTGAAATACAAGAGAAGAAAACCATTTTAATATTATTAACATGGGCTCATCCCAAAATTTAATCTGAACTAGCTACACCTGATTCAGAAGCCTCTTATATTTGTTCCAATACACTGCACAACAAGTATCAAGGAGACTCATCCCACCATATGATCCCAACTAGCTACACCGGATTGAGAACCCTTTAATACTTGTTCCAATACACACACTTTAACATCAGAATTGAAGTCCAAGATAAAGAATTACTGCCGTACAAACACTAACCCTGTCACTGTCCCTGATGGTCGATTGAACTACGTCAAGAAGCTGAGTATTTATAAATGTCAGTTACAAGACTAGACCCACCCAAACCCTAAAAACTGATGTGTTCCCAACAGAAATGCTAACCGAATAATGGACAACAAAGTGAAACATAAGAGAAGAAACCTGTTTTTTTTTTTATTTGTATTAGCATGAGTTCATCCTACTATGTGATCTTAACTAGCACCATTATCAAGCTTGGTGGAACCCTGACCCTTTCAGTTGTGCTGGAACAGGGAAACATCTAAAACTCAGGAAACTGGGCCTCATGAACTAAAATTGATTACCTGTCATACAGAGTAGGAAGTTGATAACTAGTGACTAATCCCACAACTTTCAGAGACCACATAATCTGTCCGTTTTAAACATTTACCCTCCTAACACTCCTGATACTAATGAACGGATCATTATCTAGTGCTGCAGTCACTAGAAAATAACCCTTCATTTGAATCAGGCGTGTTAAAAGGGTGAACATTTTAAAAAGACAGAATTGAAGTCCTTGAAAATTAAGAAATGTCATCACTGTAGAAAAATGCTATCACTGTTGCTGCCCGATTGAACTACACCCAGAAGCTGAATATTTATATAGGTCAGTTACAAGCAGTCCCACCCAAACCCTAAAAACTGATGTGTTCCACTAACAAACGCTAACTGAATAATGGACAAAGTGAAACATAAGAGAAGAAACCTGTTTTTTATTATTATTATTATCATGAGCTCATCCCACTATGTGACTTTAACTAGCACCATTATCAAGCTTGGTGGAACCCTGACCCTTTCAGTTGTGCTGGAGCAGGGAAAAAAAAATAATCTAAAACTGTCAGGACATTGGGCCTCATGAGCTGAAGTTGATGACTAGTAACTAATCTCACAACTTTCTAACTTCCAGAGACCACATAATCTGTCTTTTAAACATTTACCCTCCCAACACTCCTGATACTAATGAAGGGATCATTGTCTAGTGCTGCAGTCACTAGAAAATAACCCCTCATTTGAATCAAGTGCATTTAAAGGGGGAACATTTTAAAAGTACAGAATTGAAGTCCTTGAAGATTAAAAAAAAAAAAAAACTGCCATACTAACAAATCTTATCCCTGTTGCTGCCCCATGGTTGATTAAACTACACCCAGAAGCTGAATATCTATAGGTCAGTTACACAAGCCTAGTCCCACCCAAACCCTAAAAGCTGATGCATTCCACTGACAGAAACCTTAGCCCTAACTGAATAATGAAAAACAAAGTGAAAGACAAGGGAAGAAAATAGTAATTATTATTAACATGGGCTCATCCCAAAATGTAATCATAACTAGCTACACCTGATTCAGAAACCTCTAATATTTGTTCCAATACACCGCACAACAAGTATCAAGGAGACTCATCCCACCATATGATCCTAACTAGCTACAGAAGCCTTTAATACTTGTTCCAATACACACAAAATGTAAAACATCAGAATTTAAATCTTTGAAGTCCAAGATAAAGAATTAGTGCCATACTAACACCAACCTTGTCACTGTCGCTGCCCCTGATGGTGGAATTAGGGTTTCTCAGTTTTGTGGAGCAGGGAAACATAAAAAACTGTCAGGACATTGGGCCTCATGAACTAAAATTGATGACCTGTCATGCAGACTAGGAAGTTGATAACTAGTGCCTAATCACAACTTTGAGACCACATGATCTGTCTGTTTTAAACTTCTAGTTGTGCAGCGTATTGAAAGATAAGTACAAATGGCTTCTGAATCAGTTGTAGTTAGTTCTAATCACATTTTAGGATTAAGTCCATGTTAATAATTAAAAAAAAAATTGTTTCTTCCCTTGCATTTCACTTTGTATTACATCATTCAGCTAGGGTTATGATTTCATGAGCTTTAGGGTTTGGGTGGGCCTAGGCTTGTGTAACAGACTCAGCTTCTGGGTGTAGTTTAATCAACCATGGGCAGCAACAGGGATAAGATGTGTGTTAGTATGGCAGTATTTTTTAATCTTCAAGGACTTTAATTCTGTGTTTTTTTTTAATGTTCCCCCTCCCAACACTCCTGATACTAATGAACGGATCATTATCTAGTGCTGCAGTCACTAGAAAAATAACCCTTCATTTGAATCAAGTGCATTGAAAGAGGGAACATAAAAAAAAAACTGAATTAAAGTCCTTGAAGATAAAAGAAATACTGCCATACAACACAAATCTTACCCCTGTTGCTGCCCATGGTTGATTAAACTACACCCAGAAGCTGAGTCAGTTACACAAGCCCAGGCCCACCCAAACCCTAAAAGCTGATGAAACCATAACCCTAACTGAATAATGTAACAAAGTGAAATACAAGAGAAGAAACCAATTTTTGGATTATTATTAACATGGACTCAATCCCAAAATGTGATTGGAACTAACTACACCTGATTCAGAAGCCATTTGTACTTGTCTTTCAATACACTGCACAACTAGAAGTATCAACTGCGACTCATCCCACCATATCTTAACTAGCTACATCTGATTCAGAAGCCATTTGTACTTGTGTTCCAATGCACAAGACACAAAATTTAACACTAACCCTGATGGTCGATTGAACTACACCCAGAAGCTGAGTATTTCTATAGGTCAGTTACAAGCCTAGGCCCACCCAAACCCTAAAAACTGATGTGTTCTGACAGATATGGGGGGGGGGTCAATACCTCCAGTGTCCGGGATTACTATCTTGGTCCACTGGGAGGGCCTTGGGTATTGACAGAGATGTAAGAGGCAAGGAGTGTGGTGCAGTGAGTGTATGGGTGGGGCTTTTCCCCAGTAGAAGACTGGGCTACGATGAAGGTCCTGAGCCCTGGACCACCACATCCTGCGTGCTGTCCCTAGTGGGACCCAGGAGGGCCGCATACCTACCGCCCACCCAAACAAGCTGCTTGTTAACACCGCTAGGTTACCACAGCCTGCCCGGAGAGGGCCTGAAGATCTCCCTCCCACTCATCCAAACAAAACTGCTTGAGGTGAAGGACACCACAGTCTTGCCTAGAGAGGCTAGGGGGAATGCTGGCGGAAGGGAGGGAACATTCTAAAATCTTAACTCCCCACAAGCTTCTACCAGCAGCTAAGGGCCAAGAGAGAGATAGAAGGTTAGGTTTACCCAGCCAGACAAGCTGCCCCTGTCACAGCCTGCCCAGAAATGTTTAATACTTGTGTTCCAATACACCGCACAACTACAAGTATGAAATGAGACTAGAGAGAGAGAGAGAGAGAGAGAGAGATTTACCCACCCAGACAAGCTGCCCCTGTCACAGCATGCCCAGCAAGGTTGACCCACCTGGACAAGCTGCCCCTGTCACAGCCTGCCCAGAGATGTTCACCTTACAAGCTGCCCCTGTCACGGCCTGTCCAAAGAAGTTTACCTTACCTGGCAAGCTGCCCCTGTCACAGCCTGCCCAAAGAGGGTTACCTTACCTGGCAAGCTGCCCCTGTCACAGTCTGCCCAAAGAGGTTTACCTTACCTGACAAGCTGCCCCTGTCACAGCCTGCCCAAAGAGGGTTACCTTACCTTGCAAGCTGCCCCTGTCACAGCCTGCCCAAAGAGGGTTACCTTACCTGGCAAGCTGCCCCTGTCACAGCCTGCCCAAAGAGGGTTACCTTACCTGGCAAGCTGCCCCTGTCACAGCCTGCCCAAAGAGGGTTACCTTACCTGGCAAGCTGCCCCTGTCACAGCCTGCCCAAAGAGGGTTACCTTACCTGGCAAGCTGCCCCTGTCACAGCCTGCCCAAAGAGGGTTACCTTACCTGGCAAGCTGCTCCTGTCACAGCCTGCCCAAAGAGGGTTACCTTACCTGTCAAGCTGCCCCTGTCACAGCCTGCCCAAAGAGGGTTACCTTACATGGCAAGCTGCCCCTGTCACAGCCTGCCCAAAGAGGGTTACCTTACCTGGCAAGCTGCCCCTGTCACAGTCTGCCCAGAGATGTTTACCGTACCATACCTTACCGAGCATTTAACCTGAGTTCCATACACCGCACAACTTCAGGATTAAATGCTAACTCACCAATGTGAATGCATGGTAAGTCATTCAATGAGATGCAGTTCACAGTTATGGTTAGATTTTTCTTTTCTTTTTTTTACAGTCCATAGCATCCACTTAACAAATATCATCAACAGTACCACAAAACTCTACTCAAATATGCACAGATAATTAATAAAACAGAATATAAGTATGAAAGAAATACCCACAATGCCTTGCACCAACAGTGCCCCTCAAACCGGAAGCAGGAACTGTAGTCCAGAAGCCATAACTGTAGTCCGGAAGTCTTGGTTGTAGCAAATTGTTCAACACAGCGATAAAAGAGCAGTGTAACATACAGTGAACATTGTCACAAAATATGATTTTACATTATTAAAGTAACTGGCAATATTTTAAACTTTCAACAGCTGACAAGAACCTACACTATCATAAAACATTTGGAAAACCCAAAGGGCTTTAAATGAAATAATAGATTAATAAACCAATAAAACACAATACACCAGAATAAAGAACACAATAATCACTTGAGGTCAAATTACATAAAAGACTCAAATAAAAAAATATATAAAAAATGTGTTTGCAGAGGGAGCGCTCCCCCTCCCCCCACTATAGTGCTCACTTGGAAAGGTAACCAACCCAGTGTTTGAGGGCTGCATTTGAGTGCTCCAGGAGCATGACTTCTATCTCTCTCTTAATGTTTCTCATTGTGCTGATTTCATGTCCTTGTAATGGGGATAGAAATTTACAATAGGGGAAGCTTTACTGAGTATCATTGTTGAAGGTAAAGGTTGACAGCATCAAACTAACCTATGTTCTCTATGGCATAGAGCTGACTGTCTCAACACTCATGTCTTAGTTTGAAGGTTATGGTGATGCATTACTGACCGTGTGGATCATTGCTGGTCTTCCCTTTAAAAAAATACATTTACAATATTTAACATTGAAAACACCACTAATTTGATCTATTTCTTTTCTGATCTATTTTTGCAATAAAATTGAAACTATTAACTTCAGTTGTTTGAGCTGGAGGTATTATATTGTGGTTAGGATTAGACTCATACCATCATGTGATCTTAACTAGCAACACCTGAATCAGAAGCCTTCCCGGAAGCAGTAACTGTAGTCCAGAAGCCATAACTGTAGTCCAGAAGTCTTGGTTGTAGCAAATTGTTCAACACAGCGATAAAAGAGCAGTGTAACGTACGGTGAACATTCACAAAATATGATTTTACATTATTAAAGTAACTGGCAATATTTTAAACTTTCAACAGCTGACAAGAACCTACACTATCATAAAACATTTTGATAGAATGTTGAAACAGTACGGCTGCTGTTTATCATCGCCATCTAGTGGCGTATTGTGAGAACTGATGGTGGTGTTTATGATTACATGAATACATTTACATTACATTTACATTTATTCATTTAGCAGACGCTTTTATCCAAAGCGACTTACGAGAGCTTTTACAAAGAGCATCAGTCATTGAGCATAGCAACGTGATAGACCCCGAATACAATCGTTTTTTTAGATTGTGAATCATACATCATGAGAACCAATAAGTGCCAAGGGAAGAACTATAAATGCATATGATAAATGATAAATGCAATGAATAACATGCAATGTCAAACCTGATAACACCAGTAAATGTCATGGCTTCTTCAACCAAATTTTTACGTAGAAAGTAAAAGCAACTGTAACATAGTTGAAGGCTCTTCAGGGAGGTTGGATCAAAGGGTTTGGATCAAAATACATTCGATTCAAATCAATAAAATCATTGACATAAACTGATTGTAAGTAACCATTTTTTATATGAGAATCTGAAAGTGACTATTTTATAAATAAAGCTATGGACTGGCCCCTAGGCAAGGCTAGGCTGGGCTGAGCTGGCTGGCCCCTAGGCAAGGCTAGGCTAGACTGAGCTGGCTGGCCCATTGCTCCTTCACAGAAGCGATGGTCCCTGGGCTGGTAGTTGGCTGGCCCCCTCTTGCTCCCTCACTGAACCCTAAACAAAATGTTCAAACTGAATAATGGAAAACACAACGTGAAATACATAAATTGAAGAAACCTGTTTTATTATTGTTAGCATGGGCTGTGGGAATGAAACAATTATATTACTGGCCTTACAATTAATAACATTTTACACACAACAATCCAATTCATCAAAGCACCTTGTAAATCTACAGGAGGATTAAATGACACATTATTTGTGTGAACAACTTGATCAACTCAAATCAGTTGTTGCTTTGAAAATCCAAAATGATACAGCCACAATACATAGCTGTGAGGGTGCTGGGTTTGGGTTAACCTAATCTAATATGAACTCCCCTTCGACAGACGCAGCTGTCTGCCATCGAATACACCTGGGGGTCCTCTCCAGCGCTGAGCACCTGACTGGTGGGGCATCTCTATCCTCTGGGAGGAGTGAAATGATAGTTTGATGGACCTTAGTCGCCCTGATCCTCCAGCTGTCCTTGAGGAGGGAAGGATGGGGTCTCCTTTTTTCATGTCCTCGTTTATAAGTCTGAAAGCACTGAAAGCAGAGAGTGAAGGAGGAGAGGAGTAAAGGGGAGGGGAGGAGCAGAGGAGAGGAGGGGAGAAGTGGAGGAGTGGAGGGCAGGACTGGAGGAGAGAAGGGGAGGAGTGGAAGAGAGGAGGGGAGGAGTGGAGGGCAGGAGTGGAGGAGAGAAGGGGAGGAGTGGAAGAGAGGAGGGGAGGAGTGGAGGGCAGGAGTGGAGGAGAGGAGGGGAGGAGTGGAGGAGAGAAGGGGAGGAGTGGAGAGGAGTGGCTTGGTTCAATAACCTGTTGGATGCATGTAATGAATGAATGAAACTTACTTAACTGACTGGGTTCCAGTCAGGTAAATCAACTGAGTGACGGTATAAAGACAAAGAGGAACATTCATTCTTCCTAAAAGATACTCAGGTTTCTGTCTTTGTTAGGCCAGGTCTAGCATTTAGTTGATTGTGAGCACTGTGAACAAAAGGATTTTGTAACTGAAAGCTCAAACCTGCTCATTATAAGATACTACACAAAAACTTAAAGCGGGCATTTTCCAAGGACTCAGTATGCTCTGTATTTTTAAGTACAAGCAGACTGTTTTAAAAGATCAACGGGGCACACTAATAACTAATTAATCAAAGATAGAGACAGTTAGGAATCGCTTGACTTATTTTTAAAATATAACCATATCTAAAGTGACATACAAATAGTGCATGTAGACGGTACAGCAGAAGAAGCCACATCAGAAGTGGACAGTTGTAACTTCTAGTTAGAATCAAGGTGGTATCATCTAGGCTCAGTTCACACATCTCAGCTGTCAACACTGTGCAACATCAAACAATAAGAGAGGAACCTCTCCTCCAACAAACACACCTTTTCCTTTTGGCCTGGAAGAGGATGTCTTCTACTGTGTCTTTGAGAGACCCAGACTCATCCTCCTTGAGCACTTCCCTGTGGGTGAGACAGAACAACAGACTGATGATGTCAGTGGGCCAACAACAAGCTGATGGTTCAGCACAGTGATGGAGACATGAGTCCCAGTAAACTGAGGCTCACCATGTCCGCTCGTATCCTCCCTCCCAGTGCTTAACTCTCTCTGGCTCCTCATCCATGACAGGGTTTCACTTTGTTCAGCCGGTAACTAACTAACAAGTCAAATATTCATACTGGAATTAAACATGGACATATGGACTGGAACAACTGCAGTTCCACTCAACAGCTGGTAGTTAAATAGCTACGATAACTAGTTCACCTTACAAACAAGATAAACCTTTATTAAACACAAAATTATACTTGACTGCTTGTTTACCAAATCACCTTGTATATTCACATTAGACTAACAAATGGATCAATAAAAGTCGATATAATCTTACAAGGAAGCCAATCTTTCGTCTTCATCTGTCCGGTGCAGCGCAAGACTGGTCCTCCGGAAACATGCTACGCACACTTAGTTCCGAAATTAAATAATTAGCTTTCAAATTGTTGTATTATTTACATTACTGTATTAGTTAGATTATTTTAGATTAATTTCGGTTATTTTTTGTAAATAACAGATGTTCTTCTCAACACAAAATCCTTAAAACTCATCATTCAAACCGAATAGTAATAAACGCAAACCAACATTCTTGCTCTACTTCGCATTCTGAGGAAATATGTAACATATTTAAAGTATTAAAAAAATGTCAGCCTCGCAAGAAACTAAACTTTTATAATAAATCTGGATAGACTGTCGAAACATTAGCCTTTAAAACCCCAACCCATAGAGCTGCGCTTTATCATCGCCACCTGTTGGCGTATTTTAAGAACTGCTAGTGGTATTTATACTCCCACGAATAACACATAGAACTTCGGTTTTATCAATGTCCAACAGAGACCACAAGCAGCACGGTGATCATTTCACAACTAATTAATTTATATGATTAAAATATCTAAGTAAATCTGGATAGATTTGGAAGCCTGTAGTCCGGAAGTCTAGGTTTGAGCAAAGTGTTCAACACAGCAAAAATGAGCAGCGTAAAGCAGGGTGAACATTGTGATAACAGAGAAAAAACAGCAGTGTAGCATGCGGTGAACATTGTGATAAAACATTATTTTAAAATACTAAAGTAGCTGTCAATCTACTAAACGTTAACAGCTGACAAAAACCTAGTTTTACTTTAAATCTGGAATGACTGTCGAAACAGTAGGTTTATCACTGCAATCTGGTGGCGTATTGAGAGAACTGCAGGTAAAGAACTGTAGTCCGGAAGCAAGATTTGTAGTCCGGAACCAGGAAGTATAAACCGGAAGCATTTTTGTAGTCCAGAACCAGAAACTGTAGTCCAAACTGTACTCCGGAAACTTTAACTGTAGTCCAGAAGCCATAACTGTAGTCCGGGAACAGGAACTGAAGTCCGGAAGCCAGAACTGTAGTTCGGAAGCCAGAACTGTAGTCCGGAAGCCGAAACTGTGGACCGGATGCGAAGATTGTAAACTGGGTTTATCATCCCCATCTGGTGGCGTATTGTGAGAACTGCAGGTGGTATTTACATTTACATGAATAAGACGTAGAACTTCGGTTTTATCAGCGTTCAACACAGCGAAAATGAACAGCACAGTGACCATTTCACAACTCATTATTTCATATGATTAAAATATCTGATAAGAACTGAAACTTTTACAGTGAATCTGGATGGATTGAGTCTGGATACAAATCAACTGTAGTCCAGAAGTCTATGTTTCAGCAATAAAAGAGAAGTGTAACGCACGGTGAACATTAATTTACATGAATTCAACATGTTCAACTTCAGTTTTAGGGTTAGGGCAGGTAACCCTATATAGGGTTATATATAGGGTAAGTTAACCCTAACCCACACACACAGTGTCATTAAGATACCACTTTCTGCCACACCTTAACTACTAATTAGACTGTGAAAACAAACACACACAGCTGTCTTCATCACAAACAGAGGGACACAGTTGTGTTATGTTGTGAGATGGGACCATTTATGGGGAGGTTGGTAGTGTATGTGTTTGGTGTTCACATGGAGGGTGGTGTATCTGTGTGTATGTGTAACTATGAATGTGTGTTTGTGAGTAATTGTAGACTGAGAGGAGGCTGCACACCAGCTCACACTCTCAGGTCAGCGGTCCTCACACACAGATCAAAGGTCACACACACAATGCTCCCAAAACAAGCACACACTCCTGACCCAATCATCCAAGGGCCTGAGACCCACACCACAAATGGCTCACACAAAGTAAACTTTGTTATCCCTCCTCCAGATACTGGCTTCAATGGAGGGGGCTCCTGTCCCTCTGCCTCAGATCCCTGAGCAGGGGGCCCAGAGCAGGGGGATCTGAGCAGGGGGCCCAGAGCAGGGGGCCCAGAGCAGGGGGACCTGAGCAGGGGGCCCAGAGCAGGGGGCCCAGAGCTAAGCCTCAGAACCAACACCCTCACTGGGACATTAAAAGTACAGGGTCAGTCTTCAATACTGTGGGATCCAGGGCATTATAAAGCTGTTAAAGTGAGAAACATACCTGTTGGAAGCAAGGTCAAGTCAATTTGGAGACAGTGAGGTGCGCAATAGCATTGCTATTTTGGGTTTCACATTTGCGTGTGCGTGTGGTTTTGTGTTTATGTGTTTTTCACTACATTTTCCTGTTTGAGGCTAACATGCACATAAAGCTGAACCTCACAATAGCCTATTGTCTTCACTCCCAGTCACGCTTCCTGATGGGTCAGAATTCACGGAAATAAGAACACAGTCCAAACAAATACCGATGGCTTCACCTCCGCCCTCAGCGGCTCCCTGCACCTCCCCTGTGTTCCTCGAACTGCTGTTCCTGCTACAGACTAGAGGAAAAATGGACCTGAAAATGACAGGCTGGATCATTCACTGGATGGTTATTTAGCTGGCTGACTAACTGATTGTCTGGGTTAGCTGCAAGCTGCATTACAGACTTACAGACTGATAGGCTACCTGCCTGACTGGTTTTGGGGTCTCTGAATGCTATAATGTATCTCGCTCTTTGTCTCTCTCCATAGCTCCCACTCTTTTATGCTGCTAGTTAACGTAGAACTCTGTGCCGTGGTCAGACTTCATGAAACCAAGACATTTGGGATCCTCTCCTTCTTCCCTAAAGACTCTGCAGTGTATCTTACACTCTGCACCTGTGTCCATTACAGTCTAGACAGCCTTACACCAGTCTTCCAACCAACAAAGTAGCTGCTGTAGTCATGAGGTCATGTTAGTCTGGGCCTCTGAACAGCAGCTCCTAGCAACCTTAGAGGAGGCAAAAAAGCCCTGTGACTGGGGAAACGATAAAACATGACCTGTTACTACCCCAAATTAAGTGATGCAGTGAGTTTTTAATGGATGTGAGAAGCATTATTTTAGTTTAGTACACCTATGACGCGGTGGCCAACACAAAGTTGGTCTGCTTGACCTTGCTATTAAATCAAAGGTTACATTTGTGAGAGAGCACTTGGATTCAGTTTGGAATAACTGTAGCTAAACATCTAGAAATTACTTCTTGGCACTGTTGGGATTCTAAATCCCCAAACTTAATCTTGATGGAAATGGCTTTAATATGTCTGAAGGGTATTACTGTTCAGGTGGAAGGTATTTCCTAGAAAGTCCTGTTCCTTTAGCTTGGAACACCCACATCCTTCTCCTTTCATCTCTATATATTATTACCATTTTTGCGTAGTTCACTTCTCCTTGACTTCCTCTCCTCACCTTTCATGTTTTCCTTCCTCTATAGTCTAGTCATAAAACTCTGTAATGTGAGTTGTCCTTTTCAAACACTAGGTCGAACACACCAGGACCAGAACCATTTTACTGGCAGGACCATAACAGTTAAAAGACCAGACCAAAACTGTCATATGTCTGAAAACACCCTTTTGTGCCACAGGAAAGTCAAGGAAGGAGGGGGGCGGGTGTTGGAATCACACACAGGGAAACATAACTTACAAAATTAAAACAAGTAGTGCGTCCACAGAAGAAAGCTTAGTACTAGCACACAGCCTCTTTCTTTCCCTTTTCAAAATGTCTCGACTTGGTTACTGAGTAATTACCCCTTCATCATGTTCAGAAAGCCAAACAGTGATTTTTATCTCCACATAGCATTGGTGGCCTAGTCTAAACACACAATGTGTGTGTGCCTGTATTTCACTGGGCCAAGATGACAAGGACTTGTTGGTAATTTCCCATGGAGGAGGGTGATGTTGTCACCAGCTGATCAGACAACACACACTGTCCTGATGGACCAGAAAACAAGAAGAGGCTGGCTGCACAGAGAGGAACACAAGAAGAGGCTGGCTGCACAGAGAGGAACACAAGAAGAGGCTGGCTGCACAGAGAGGAACACAAGAAGAGGCTGGCTGCACAGAGAGGAACACAAGAAGAGGCTGGCTGCACAGATGAACACAAGAAGAGGCTGGCTGCACAAAGAGGAACACAAGAAGAGGCTGGCTGCACAGAGGAACACAAGAAGGGGCTGGCTGCACAGAGGAACACAAGAAGAGGCTGGCTGCACAGAGAGGAACACAAGAAGAGACTGCCTGCACAGAGAGGAACACAAGAAGAGGCTGGCTGCACAGAGGAACACAAGAAGAGGCTGGCTGCACAGAGAGGAACACAAGAAGAGGCTGGCTGCACAGAGAGGAACACAAGAAGAGACTGGCTGCACAGAGAGGAACACAAGAAGAGGCTGGCTGCACAGAGGAACACAAGAAGAGGCTGGCTGCACAGAGAGGAACACAAGAAGAGGCTGGCTGCACAGAGGAACACAAGAAGAGGCTGGCTGCACAGAGAGGAACACAAGAAGAGGCTGGCTGCACAGAGGAACACAAGAAGGGGCTGGCTGCACAGAGGAACACAAGAAGAGGCTGGCTGCACAGAGAGGAACACAAGAAGAGACTGGCTGCACAGAGGAACACAAGAAGGGGCTGGCTGCACAGAGGAACACAAGAAGAGGCTGGCTGCACAGAGGAACACAAGAAGAGGCTGGCTGCACAGAGAGGAACACAAGAAGAGACTGGCTGCACAGAGGAACACAAGAAGAGGCTGGCTGCACAGAGAGGAAAACTGAGCGAAGGAAGGATAGAAAGAAATGTGGTGGGAGAGAACAGGCAGACAGAGAAACAGACACACAGGCAGACGTAAACATACACAAACATTTAAAGACGCGCTGCTCTACAGTGTTAGCTAGGCTCACATCTGGATCTCAGCCAAGCAGGGACCTGAAATTGTCTGGCAGGGAGTTTGACAGTGATTTCAATGTTTGTACATTGCAAGCTGGACACACACTCTAAATATACACTTGATGAGCAAAAGTGTATTATTGGGAGCATGTTTTCTTATGTGAGACAGAGAAAGAGACAGACACACACACAGAAAGAGAGAAAGAGAGAGAGAGAAGGATTTTTCCTAAAGAATGGAGCAGATGTTAATGAGATGCTGAAAATTCAGGCCAGACACAAAGACTGATGAGGAATTGATGTGCAGTGGGAGATTAGGACTGTGAAGCTGATGTAGTGTGGAAGGGACAACTGGTCAAATATAGTATCAAAATACTATACACTATACACAAAACAATATGTGACAAGACTTCTGACTCATCTAAGACATATTAGATAAATCTAAATGCATATAGAGAAAGAAAGAGAGAGATAAATTATGAAAGTCAGTCAAAGCCACATACAGTCAGACAAATGGTAGAGTAAAAGATGGAGTGCAGACAAAAAATGTTATCTTGCCTCCATTTTGGGACCCATATCTGAACAGTGTCCAACCTTAGAGAACTTCTAATGATAAATAGCTGGCATGCCTCAGAACACAGTCTGTTTATTTAGGGAATAAATGGAGAAGCAGAAAAGAGGGATGAAGAGAAAGACTGAGAGAAAAAGAGAAGCACAAACCAGAAGACTAAGATGTCATATGAAAATTTGAAACGGAAGCATTCTACCATAAGCAATGAACTTGATGAGATCTGAAGTTGAAACAGACAAGGAGGCTCATCCCTTTGTTATGTGAGGGGATGTTTGTTAAGTGTTTCATGATCAGGTATCCACTCCCATATGGCCAGTCGGAGCACCAAAAAAGGACCTTAACTCAACATGAAATATGAAGAAAAGAAACAGAGCCATCAGTTCCATGTCTGGGCTGGACATCATGTCTGGCCAGTGGTGTCCACAGGGACCTAGCTAGCTTTGTCTCAGGATTTAGACTCACCAGGCCAGTGGCAGCAGAAGACAGCAGCTATGACAACAATCTATACAATCTATTGCTCTCTCTTTCTCTCACTCTCTGTCTCTTTAATTCTCACTTGATATCTCTCATTCTATCCTGTATGTCATCCAGTTTCCTCAAATGGAAACATAACCCAACAAGTTCTGTCATATTAGTCGAGACTCTAGGCTGATTTGCCATCAGATTGTCTCATATTAATATCTGATTAACGAGGTGGACAGAAAAACGGACATCTGTTCTTAGCAGAAGAGGAATGGTGTTGGCTAAAATAAGCAGTTTATCAAAGTGTGCGTGTGTGTGTGCATTGGGATGGTGCAGCATTTACACTTTGATACTGGTGTGGTTTGGGGAAGAGTTAGATGGTTGTGGTTCATCATTGTCTATGGTTCATGTTGGCCACCTGGGAGGGTTAATTACTTAGTGAAACATCAGTCTTTGAGGCAGGCTGAGGATGTTTCTGTGTTCCTGTTGATAAGACTGTTTCCTGTAGGTGAGGCCAGCATGGGAAACTGTTCACATAGAACATGTGATGACAACTGGATTTCTGTTGTCTAATGGTGGTTGGCTGGTATATGCTGAAGCTTAATTACTATATCACACACAAACCTTATAGCTGCTCGATAAATACAATTGGTGTGGTTACATATTCATCGTGATACCAATTAACTTTTGTGTAAGTTAATCAAAATAATTAGAACTCCACAGGTAGGTTTATCAGACTGCAATTTTAAATGGCAAAGCTATTTGGCTAAAGCATAAGTGAATCCAGTAAGGTGCCAACTCCCCTTTGCCCTGCCCACTATTCTTGACTTGGTTATTCCAGTGGTTTTTAACCTGGGTTCGATATAACCCCAAGGGTTCGGTGAGTCAGTCTCAGGGGTTCAGTGAGTCAGTCTCTGGAGTTCAGTGAGTCAGTCTCAGGGGTTTGGCGCTATGTGAAAGACAACATGATAAAGGAAGATTTATTTTAAAGCCTCTCACAACAACAGCTAAGACAGCCGATGTAAAGAAACTTGTGGATGACTTCTTCAAAGACAACTATCTTTCGTGGTTTCTGCAGTTTGTTCGGACGAAGCTCCAGTCATGCTGGGATGAAAGTCTGGTTCTGGTGGTTAGGGTTAGATGCACCACATCATTGTGTTCTGACAGGCAGACAGCCTCCAAAACTGGCAGACTTGAAAGATGGTAGTGAACTAGTGCATCTTCAGCGAGCTGTGTAAAGAAATGGGCTCTGAATTCGAGGTAGGGGAGACCAAGGAGTGTTGTAACACTGGGTTAGTTGTAACACGGGGTTAGTTGTAACACTGTCAGTTTGGCCAATTAGAAAAGAGCTACAGTGATGTCATCAATGTCGTAGACTCTCATTTCCATTTGAAGCTCACATGAAAAGTGGCATGTCTCTGTTAGCAACACTGTGAATTTTACAACCAAAAAACTGATTTTCAGGTAAGAAAGTATTTTTTTTCAATCCAAATTGTTTTTTGTCTAGTGATAATTTTATTGTAGATGCAAAATTGCAATCTATATCACCTAAAGTAACCGTTTATCTAGTTTAATTTGATGCTCAGTATTCATGCTAACTTCAAACCCACATACCTTAAACAGTTAGCTATGTAATGGCTGGTTGTTGTGGGGATAGTTGTAACAGGAGGAACTCTTGACAGAGTATTTAACAGAAGCAGCTGATCTGTTCTATGGGTTAACCCCTCAAGAGGTAATAATTAGATAGGCATCATAAAAAAGTAACATTATCTCGATAATTATTATGCTTATTATTAAGCGGTAGATAATTTATTTACAGCTATCCAATATTACTTGTTGCCCCAAGGAGTCATACATCATTCATGGAGATAACATGTTTACTGATCACTTGCTTTTAGGTCAGGAAGTTTGCATACCAGTTGGCACAGGACAATAACTGTAAATTTTATAGTGTGGATCTTACTTTAGCAAATTACCTCTCATTGTTACATCCATCCCCAGCTGGTGTTACATCTCACCCCAGTTGTGGGGTAGATTGTAACAACATAACTCTTTGTATTTTACACTAACTCACATAATCTGTGATTGTTTAAAAGATGTCAAAGTGAGCTATATTTGTAGAAAACAGTTATGGGTAGTATGTATCAAAGTTTGAGAGACCCAGCACAAGCAACTACTGAGTTACAGACGCTCAAAGTGTGTTACTTTCATCCCCGGTCTCCTCTACTTCTGTACCATTTTAACGTTTGGTGAAAACGAACAAAAAGAACAGACTTTTGTGCGAAAATGACATGAAAGTGACATTTCTAAACTGCTCTCTGAAAGGCAACAGAAGTCACCCTGATTTGCAGTAAATGTTAATTATAAAGTTTTTGTTTTTGCGTGAAAATCATGTATTGATGAATTTGTTCTTTGAACACAGTAATGTTGATGCTCGGTTCATTTTGTGCACCAGTAAAATATATAGTTTTGAATTTGAAAAAAATCCTATTTTATTTTTCCACTTTAAGAAGAATTTGGTGAATCCGCACATGAAAGTGGTGGGGTTATAGACATTATATTATGTCTATGGGGTTCAGTACCTCTAGGTTAAGAACCACTGTTATTCTTTGTCCCTCCTCCCATTAGTGTTTCTGTCCCTCAAACTGTTTCAGACCAGCAGAGCAGAACAAACCAAATATCTTTTTCTGTGCAGAAAGGATTTTAATCAGAATTTGAGCCTTTGATGTCCACTAACGATGTAAGTTTTCGTTTTCTTTATTATTATGTTGACGAAATAAGTCGCATTTTCGTAATTACGTTTTGAGGAGGCTTTTAATGTAGTCAAGTCAATGAACATCTGACATAACATTTTGAGTTGTAGTTATGGTTGAAATATTTCTAGGTTTACTAACTTTTGCATACTGGTTATTCTAAAGAGTCAGTATGCCTTTCAGTCACAGTCATGCATGAGATTCTGATGGCAATGTGACCGGTCATATGTGTTGAGGAACACCTTGTGAAAGTCCTACAGAAGTGTAACATTTGAATCTGTTAGCTTCTTGTCCTGAACTGATATTTTTGGCTGCCTTGACTGTCTCATCCTAGTAGTTTGAACGGAACCAGTCAGTTATGTAGACTACAATAATTATCTCTTCGATGTAACAAGCTACATAGTGAGAAATAGTTGTTATAAAGAGCAGATTCGTTTTTTTGTTTTGTTTTAATCTGATTACATTTTTTTACAACAGGATTAGGGTTTGTACCCTCATACTGGTATGACAGTTACCCTTTCGAAAAGAAATATTGTTATTAATGATCGTATTTCTTCGGCGGCCAGATAATAATCCCGATAATTATTTAGGGGTGCTGAAGAACATTTTAAACAGGGCTAACGACGCCCCTGCCCTAACCCTAACTCATTATCAGAACTCATATGGAGAACTCCAGACTGATCAATTAGGGTTAGAGAAGCTTGCTATGTGATAACCTGTTACTTCACAGTACTGTGCTCTGTAGGCCTGAATTTGCCACACATCCAGTTGATTCAGTACAATGGATAACAATAGTCTATAATACTAACAGATATGTGTTAACAAGCTTCATCGATTGCTCTCTGTATTTCTTCTACTCATTTGTTTCGTAATACAACACCTGCAAATTTGATTGGCACAGTACAGTATTATTACCAAAACAAACTTGACTATGTTGTCTAGAATCAAGGATGGTTGTGGTGCCACATTAAAACGTTTCTATCCATCAGTCATTGCAATTCCATTCATCACAAGATATCCTGATGATAGAAATAAAACTTTGAATGAACTACTGAAAAGGCCCACCGTATTTCAACAGTACTGAAGTACAAAGTGGGTGATGCCAGAGAGAACAGTAAGGACACGACATAAAAGATTCATCCAATGGGAGCTAAGCTTTGCTATGTTACCTGCTCCCAACATTCCTCCTGGGTGACCTCCAGCCCTTTTGTCATCTTTGACGTAAACAGGAGGTCATCTCGTAGGTGTGAACTTTCATTCTGACTGTTTTTCTTTACACCTGACAGTGGCCTCCTGAATTTGGTGTGTGTGTGTGTGTGTGTGTGTGTGTGTGTGTGTGTGTGTGTGTGTGTGTGTGTGTGTGTGTGTGTGTGTGTGTGTGTGTGTGACAGAGAGAGAGTGTCGGTGGAGATGAAGGTGTGGGTGGAAGACCAGAATGTGGGATCTTGCCACACATGAAGTTCAGTAGAGAAACTCCCTGCTTCATCAGGCTGTCATCATGGTCCCAACTGGCATCTTTCTCAACCCCCTCAAAGGGTGTTCTCAGTAATAGGAGAAACGAATGGAGGGAGAAAGAAGGGCAAAATAAGATGCAAATAGATGTATGAGAGAGAAAAAATAAGGTTTTTGGAGTTTGTTTTCCTTGGATTCAAGTAGAACACTGAGGGGGAAGTTAGAATGAAAGTCACAGGGTCAGTGAAAAACTGTGTCTTATCTTGTATGTTTGCTCACCTGGTTATCTGGGTTAGTGAGTGTGGGATGGGAGACAGTTTAAGGTTAGTATAGAGAGGAAAGAGGAGGCAAATTGTACTAAATGAACAGCTGATTATTTACCAAACAAAGTACATTCTGGCATCAAAAGGTTACAGGAGAAATGATTGAGGACCCAATGGTGACTTGATGCTAGCAGTTTAGTTGGTCCAACTGCATAGCTTACAGTTAAACAAAAGGGTATGTTGCACTACAAAGATGGAAGCCGAGATGGAAAAGATCAAACAACTCACACAGCTCCCATTAGATGGAGGTTTGTCTGGTCTCCAGAACCTTTACTGACACACAGACACATGGTGCAAACAGGGGTCAATGTAAACCCCATGACTCCTCACAATCTATCTCCTTCCTTCTTTCTCCACCCTCTACCTAACTCCCTCTCACACACCGCCTTCATCCCCATCCCCTTTGTCTCTCCCATCTCGTTCTTTTACGATGCCTCTCTCTTCCCTGACTCTCTACCACCTTTCTTTCCACCGGCAGACAGATTATTCCTGTTCCTGCTCCTCCAGCCCAGATAACCTGTAAACCAGGGGATCTGAATCAGATCAGCCCCAGGAGGAGATAGCTCATCAGGGGAAGAAAAGAGGCTAGATTAAGGGATAATCCTGTACATGATCATCCCCCTCCGTAGGGGCAACACACTTCTTTCCTTCCAAGGAGTCAGACAGACACTAAATTAATGTTATAAATATATTACTTTAATTTGAGTCGTCTCTGCTCAATCTGGGGGATCAGTCTATCAAAGAATTTAATGGCACTTAGAAATATTAAGGCACTTAGAAATATCATCTGTTATTGTTGTTCAGAATTACTTATTAATCCCTGTGCAGAAACTCGCTAGTGTTGCTTTATTGTTCACGTCCCACAAATTTGTAATTTGTTTGGCTAAAAGATCATATAGCTCTTCTCTTGGCACTTATTGGTTCTCACGATTATATGTCTCATAATCTATAAACCTATGTTTGGGGTCTATCACGTTGCTATGCCCAGTGACCAATGCTCTTTTGTAATGCTCTCTCTTGTAAATCGCTGTGGATAAAAGTAAAAGCTAAATGAATACATGTAAATACCTGGATTAATGTATCTAAAAACAACAATCCAGGTAGAGGAGAGAACTAGAGGATGAGAACAGCAAAGAGAGTGAGAAACCAGAAAGCTCCATACTACATATTTGGGTAAATCTAAACACTAGGCTAGGTTGGAAGAACTGAAGACCTGTAGCTATAGGCACATCCCTCTTTCTCTCTATGGCCGGAACCATGCTGAGCGTGGGCCAAAGGTTCTGTGTTTGGATCAGGATTAAAAAGGCACAGATCTCCGACCCTTCTGTTAGCACACCAGGATGGGTCTGAGCTCCCCAGACATAAATGGTTGTCCAATCGGGAACTCTATTCAAGTTGAAGGTTTTATATGAGGTAGTGAGCTTGAAAAGACCAAGTTTGTATGCTTAATTCACAAACACGATTCTTCTTACCCAGATCAGTTTTTCTTGCTTTCTTTCATTTCCAGCTAGAAAATGTTATACATGAAGTTTGGACCCTCTCAGCTTCAGTGTTACACCTCCAAGTCTGTCTGCCGCTCCTCGTCAAGCCCTCACTGGTGGGATGTTTTCCTGCCCACTGAAAGTTACAAGTTAATGAGAGAGGGTCTGAGACTGTGGTCAGAGAGAGGGTCTGGGACTGTGGTCAGAGAGAGGGTCTGGTACTGTGGTCAGAGAGAGGGTCTGGGACTGTGGTCAGAGAGAGGGTCTGGGACTGTGGTCAGAGAGAGGGTCTGGGACTGTGGTCAGAGAGAGGGTCTGGGACTGTGGTCAGAGAGAGGGTCTGGGACTGTGGTCAGAGAGAGGGTCTGGGACTGTGGTCAGAGAGAGGGTCTGAGACTGTGGTCAGAGAGAGGGTCTGGGACTGTGGTCAGAGAGAGGGTCTGGGACTGTGGTCAGAGAGAGGGTCTGGGACTGTGGTCAGAGAGAGGGTCTGGGACTGTGGTCAGAGAGAGGGTCTGGGACTGTGGTCAGAGAGAGGGTCTGGGACTGTGGTCAGACCCTGGTCCAGGGCTCTGCCAGAGCAGCCCTGTGTGAAGCAAGCTGACCGTATGTAGAAGGTGGAGGGGTTGTCCACACAGCCACAGGAACCTGTTAGGACACAATTATATCATAACGTTTAAATATAGGGAACCCATTACTCTTCTGGCAAAGAATAATACAGAAAGTATATATTTTCACTCTCCTGTCATTGCTGACTCAGTCACTGGGAGATTGCAAGCTAGCTAAGTGATTTTATTATCTGGGTATCTCTGTTTTGACTAAATGCTGTGTTTTATCCTCCTGGATGTATTTGGTTAATAAACTACTGCTGGTCAGACCAGATTGTAATAATAGGTACTTTCCCAGCTAATAGGGCTGATAATGCTCTTTCGTTTAGATAGGACACAAGGCCAGACTGACAGGACAAAGCCTGGAGTTAGTTCTGACCCTGAGGTTAGTCCTGACCCTGGGGTTAGCCCTGACTCTGGGGTTAGTCCTGATTCTGGGGTTAGTCCTGATCCTGGGGTTAGTCCTGACTCTGAGGTTAGTCCTGACTCTGAGGTTAGCCCTGACTCTGGGGTTAGTCCTGACCCTGGGGTTAGTCCTGATCCTGGGGTTAGTCCTGATCCTGGGGTTAGTCCTGACCCTGGGATTAGTCCTGGCCCTGGGGTTAGTCCTGACTCTGAGCCGTCCTCAGGAACAGTTCTGTTTCTGAGACAGGAAGCACACTGGAGCTTTTGCCAGGCTCCAGTCCAGACCAGGCACAGACAGGACAGACTTTGTGATCTATATTTACATGGTTCCAGGACACTGGACTTTGGGATGCGGAATTCTGTAAACCAACTAAAGTCTATTGGAAAAAGAAGGACTTAGTTACTTTGTAACTGAATGTTATGTATATGTCACATAATCCAAATGGAGCCCACCAGACTACCTATCAGATGTTAAATACATCAGACAGCAACACTTTCTAGCCAACAGAGTTCAGCCAGTTCAGATTTTAAAACTCCTTCTTTTGTTGTGATAAAGGTTTCCAATGTTTAACCAGACATGATAGCAGCTGGAGCTGGTCTTATTTCTGAGCTGACGTTAATAAACTCACAAAGGAAGCATCTAGTCCAGTGGTCCCCAACCCTGGTCCTCAGGACCCTGTGTTCTGCATGTTTTAGATGTTTTCCTCCTTCCCATACACCTGATTCTATTGCTGGTTCATTACCAGGATTCTTCTGAGCTAGACAACGACCCGTTCATTTGAATCAGGTGTGTTGGATCAGGGAAACATAAAAAAATGCAGGACATTGGGCCCTGAGGAACAGGGTTGAGGACCACTGATCTAGTCAACACTCTCTACCTCTCCTTCTGACCCCATTCTTACTGATTGGTTTCTTCCAGGAACTGCTGCATATTTTTTTCCTGTATTTGTCTGGACCCAATCAAGCTGGATATGGATAACAACAAACAAGACCTCAATAGGACTGGACCTGCCTGCACATGACGCTACGTTAATACATGTTTATCAAAGGCTAGAGGTCTAGAGACAAGAAGCTTTCTGGAACTCATGAACAAACTTAAGACTGCCTATGTTTTAGGAACAACTCGGAATTTTGTGACATTCTACTCTATTAATTATATTTATTCAAAATACATTTCAACGACTGTGTCGAAATAGTTTGTCCATTGTCCCTGTAAACTCCACTATGAATCTGGGAGGAAAGCTCTCTGGTCTGAAGGACCTGGTTTCCCAGTCTCAGGGGAAACGACGCTTCAAAGGTGACCTGACCCTGGACATGATCAGCCCTCCGCTCGGGGACTTCCGTCACACCATGCATGTTGGTCGGGGCGGGGACGTGTTTGGAGACACCTCCTTCCTAAGCAACCACGGTGGAACAGCCAATGGAAATGGAGACACAGATTCCATGACATCAACCGACAATAAAATCGGGGCGTTCTTTTCCAGGACCCTTCGACACGTTAGGAAGACTCCCGATAGGCCACGGGGGGATTCTAAGGATCTTTCCCCCCCACCTCCCCCAATTTCTCCCATCATCAAGAATGCCATCTCCCTCCCCCGCTTGGATGTGGAGCTGTCGAACGGGGGATCACCAACCAAAACACTCTTCTCTACCCCTGCAAAGACACAAGATGAGGCAGAATTCTCCTATGGTAAGGGAAATCTATTATGAGACAATAAACACACAGGGCAAAAGCTTGAGTATGTGGTTCACATATGTATACTTAAAGGAAAAACACACATAGAGAAACCTCTCCTCATCGCAACGATATACTTACAGAGTAAGGTTAGGGTTTTGGTTGACCCTTCTCAGATGTCGTACAGAAGAAGCAGAACAGTAGCAGCTGTATGACATGCTGTAAAAACACAGTCCAACCGACAGAGAACCCTAGACAGATGTCTCTCCCTCCAGCTCATAAATCACCTTGGCTCACATACAACACTCCTAACAATCTGTCAAGTTTTCAGCGATAAGGAGGAGCTGCAGGCAGTGTAGGTCTGCTTTTGAGGGCTTGTAGGATAGTTTGTCTATGTCTCCCTGTCCTGCTGTGAAGTTGTGTATTAGTGTTTGTGTGACTCTGTCCCAGGTCACGAGAGCAGAGGTGTGTGATATGTAAGTGCTTGGCTTGGGAGATGGGCCTCGAAGGGGGTACATAGTTCACACATACAGTTGCTGGGCTGATAGTCAGCACCCTGGCAGCACAACACACTGAAGGGTATGTCTCCTGGATAGCTTAGTGTCTACTGCCCCCTGTAGGTCTTGATGGGTCAAACTAATGGCACCTATTTATATGGGAAATGATCTGTGCTGAACTTTTAACTCATACCAGGACAGCCAAATGTGTATTTAAAGTTTTTTCCCGATGATGATTAATATACATTTAACAAGAACGTATTCCCCTGATATGATAATCCTGTCTTAGTTTCCATGTTACTTTGTGTGTGGAATTGAATCATCCCCGTTCTCCTCTCCTTAGGTCTGGAGTCAGGCTTTGTCACTCTACCCCGCCTTTCCCGGTCAGAACGGCAGCAGTCCTCATGTTCTACTTCCTGTTCTCCAGATGTCCACAGTGTCACACTTCCTGATACCACAGATGCCATCCTGTCAGAAAGCTCTGTCTTAACACTAGACGCTGACCTGATCCGACCTGCTTCCCTGACCTCACTCACCTCACTCACCTCCTTCACGTTCGACCTTGGGCCATCCCTCATGAGCGAGGTCTTTGGCTTGATTGACAGCCCCAAGATCCACCTGGGGCAAAGCTACACCTGGAAGGGGGAGGAGCTGGAGCCTAGCCTGGCCTATGGTGGCTCAGAGATGGACTCCATGACAACCATCTCATTGGTGGATTCACTCCTGAGGGATGACTGTGGCAGCAGGAAGAGTCCATATGGACTAGAATGGACAGCAGAGGATAAAGAAGCAGAGGTCAGGAGGAAAGCATCAGTGAATGATCAGACAGGGGATCCAGCCAGAGAGAAGCTGGGGGTGGAGAGTGGGGGGTTTCAGAGTGGGGGGTTCCAGAGTGGGGGGTTCCAGAGGGATAGAGATGTACTGACACCACATTATGATCTTACAGAGCTCCTAAAGGGACAGCTGCCAAATATGAATGTGGTAGAAAAAATACTAACCAACCATCTCAGGATGAAACCCTCATCCAACAGCTATACAGACGAGGAAGAGGAGATTAAAGTATAACCCTCAGATCTGTTCTAAACAAAACATGACGTTCCATATGTTGGATGAATCCCTTTTTGATCAGGAAAATCAAGCCCTCCTGTGTCACTGGAATGTGTGGTATGTGAAAAAAACACATATTTTTATTTTATAGTTTGAAGTGAGTGTAGAAAAACTGAAGTCACATACTTTATGGTTAAAAGTATGGATGTGAACTGTTGTTAAAAGTATCCAAAGGGATGATTAAAATAATGATACAGTAAAGAAAATAGACTGATATGAGAAGGAAAGCAGCTATACATGCAAATGAAATGAAGAAGAGAAAATGCCCAAGAAAAAGATCATGATATGTCAAAGCATGTAAGTGTCTGTATACAGCAGCAGTACTCAGTAAAGCAGTTAAGCCAGCGTCCAAGTGTGGATATCAACCAAACTTCAGTCTCTCAAACTACCATGCTCTAAAAAACACTAAAAGCGGAATATTATATCTTGTGTGGGCTACATGTGCTCCTCAAACTGACAACTGAAAATATTTTATCTATGAACAATGTCAAGATTTGAAACTGAAGCCCCAGAGGAGGAAGATTTGATACATTATAAAACAAATGTTTGTTATATGTTTCTTCTGCATCTTGTAAACACCAGTCTGGCACATTAAGTAGCAGCTTGTGTTTATCTATTTTTTGTCTATTATTTTATTCTGAGAGACTGATTCTGAATTTCCTACCAAGAGCATGAATGTTTTTATTGTTTTAAGATTTATTTCCCTAATACAACGAAATACATGATGGAAATTACTTACGCTGCAATTAATACATATGCTATTCAAGTATTAATATGAAAATTCAATAAAAATATGTTTTGGTAGTATCTGAGATACTATATTTACAATGTATTAGCTCATCGTCTGGACCTCAATGATAAAAGGCCAATAAATCATAAACTGACAACTTGTTGTTGCTATGAAACTACAAAGCATGTCTACAGGCCAAGAATCCAATTAAGAATCAAGAATCGTCATTAAAGATGGTGATAGCAACATATCCATTAGCTTACATTACTGCTGGCTCTCCACCAGAGGAGGCAGGGGAGGAGGAACAGATGGAGGTCTGATCCCAGGCTTTTTGAGCGGGGCCTTCTTCGGCACTGAGGCCTGGGACTTGAGTAGGGGATGTGGCTGGGTCAGAGGTGGGGCATTCCGGGGGGGTGCTGCAGTTGTCGGGGTCTGGGTCATTGGGGGCAACGGAGCTCTTGGCTTGGTATTGGCTGTAAAAGCCACGACTTCGTGCTCCTTCCCATGTACTGGTGTTTTGTTCTGAATGAAGGATCTCCTCGCTGTGATGTAGAAACATGAAAAGAGAGACCGGTGACTTTCATGTTGACGCAGCCAACCATACAAAACTAAACAAAACACGCAAACGTATTATGGAAATATAATCCAAAAGTCAATGCTATGATATGTCAACGTGTGCATCTGAGTGTGCAAAGGCTGGCTTGGGTTCTTTTTAGCTAAAAGTGACATTAAAGGTCAGTTATTTTCTGATCTCAAACCATCACTTCCTGTGTGCTGAAACAGGCTTAGTGCACTAGAAGGTCTAATGTAGCAACAAAGATCTGCTACACAAAGTTTCACAAATTACCACACTGGACATTTGCCGCAGAGTTTTTTTTTCAACAACTGTGGTTTTGTTAATGCTAATAAAGGCAAGTATGTCATAGCCCTACTAATGCAAACTTCCCATGCCTGCTCATCTGTGTTGTCATTGTGTTAGTAATTACTAATTGTATTTAATTTAAACTATACTAAACTATTTAAATTTACAAATAAATATCCAACAAGGAAAATCCAGAGAATTCAACATACGTTTAAAAGGGGAGGCGAATTTCAGTAAAACTTTTGGGGACATTGGTGCCACATCGGAGATGGTGTCCAGCTGAGCAGGATCGGAACTCTGCTTCTGGGTCATTTTGATGACTGGCTCTGGGTCTGGACCTGCTGATCCAATGGACGGCTGGATTGATTTTGGAAACAGGGAAACAGGAAAAGGCTCGAAGACCTGCGTAGAGGCCTGGGATGTATTCTCTATCAGGGGCGGTGAGGATGGAGCTGGATCTGGATCTTCAGGGCTCTCCCATGTACTGGTTTTACGACCCACAGAACCAGAAGACTTGATGTTAAACTGCATGTCCTGGAACGTTGAGCTGAAGAGTATAAAGTTAGCCAGGGAAATCTACACCATGCTTAAAAACAACAAGGGTCTGAGAACACTCATTGTCTGCTACAACCAATGGGTTCTTCCTATTTGACTTTGTGCTGACTGAACTGCTGTAGTGGATTTTTTTATTTTATTTGTGCAATTAACAACCTGTTGGATTTATTCAAAGCGATATGACAGGAGGAAGAGGAGGAGGCTGTAGAGGATGAAGAGGTGGTTCTGAACATATCTGGATTCTCTGAGAGATCTGGGACCTCAAAGTCCACCCCTGGAACAGAATGCAGGATACTTACAAATAATTACAAACTCATCAATAAAGAAACAGACCAGTTTTCACACCTATTGTGTAAGCATGTTCTAAATGCTAACCAAGATGGCCACTGGTTCTGGCCACTCGCGTTGTTCATGTAATTCATCTCACTTTAGCAATGTAATGATGGATGTGTACCTTCTGAGAAGAGGCTACTGGAGTACTGGATGAGAGGCTCTATCACCATGACAACCTGAACAGACGAGGCCGACGCCATATCCAACATATCCATCTCCCTGAAAGATGAAGTGGGACAGCAGAGATGAAGGAAAAGGAAAGGTCAGCAGCTATTTAAACATCCTGTGTGATCAAAGAGCACTACTCACTCCTCAGTTCTATCGGTTTTACCGTTTTAGTGTCAGTGGCGTATCTTAGGTGTGTCATTATCCTACAGGGGTATTCATTTCCACCCCTCCAGGCTGTCAATTAGTGTGTCAGTGGTGGTGTGTCTGTAGAGGGTCATTAACATCCCAGTAACATCCACTCACCCCTCTGCACGAGGCCACAGCAGGTTGGGCCCCAGCACAATGGCGATGTTACTGGGAGTCATTTTGTTGACAGCCTGCTGCTCAGAGAGGAGAGACAGGAACTGGATGAGGTACCTGAGATAAGAAGAGATGGATTGGGACAACAAAAAATACAAAATTACAAATACAGGCATAAAAACATAAAGAAAAATAAACAAAAAAACCTTCACCTTACTAGAGGCCTGCCTAAACAACAGGGTTTTCAGCTGGTTTGTAAAAGCCTCAGTGGAGCTTAAAGTGTGCAACAAGTTCCAAAGTCTAGGGTCCACTGCTTGAAAGGTTCGATCCCCCCTGGTCTTTAAGCGAATAACCATAGTTCAAAAAAGAGTAGGATCCCTACCTGAGGTTGTGGTAGTTCTGTGGTGGAAGCTTCTTTAGCACCAGTCTCAACCGCTCCAGCTTTAAGTTCAGCTCCTTCTCACTGCGACAACATTGACGTGAAAGTCAAATAAAAAGTAAAAACTAACATTGTCTATAATCAAACACGGATGAATTCAGGCGTCTGTGGTTATTGTGTTACGCACCCAGCAGCTTCAAACCAATCATTGTAAAGATCAAATGTCATCAGGGGTTCAGGCAGTTCTCGGAGGTAGCTCTTCAAAGCTCCTGAAATAAAGAACAGGGTATCGTTTTTGTCACCTCTCTTTTCCTTCACTCTCAGGATGTGTACATGTGCATTTTCTGTTTCTCTATGTTTTCACTCCCTCCACTCCTCCTCCTCATTCCTGCACTGTCCCAGCCTGACCTGCAACAGCATGAGGTTCTGTGATGAATTCTGTGTGGTCCACTATTCCTCCATCCAAATTACTCTTCAGTCTCTTAACCACAGAGGCTGCTGCCGTCAAACGGAACAAACCCTGGTAGAGAAAGGCATGTTAGGGTGACGGAAGGTGGAGTCTTTGGGATACATTTGAACATGGTTCTGAGTCAGTACCTCTTCTCTCATAGCAGAGTGCAGCAGCATACGAACACACTCCTGGATGGGTGCAGCAATCTCTCTACCACTCATAGACAAGTGAGATAGGAGAGGCTCTCCAAAAACCTTCCCTTTAGACATGCTCATCAGGGGCTCTGTCCGAACACATGGACACACATACGTTATACACATTACACAACACAAAGCAACCAGGCCCTGCGAAAACACACCCTGCTCACCCTTCTGTCTGTGGTCTTCCTTCAGCTCTGTGATGGTGCGTTGTAAGAACTCATGGGAGTGTTTGTGGTACTCTGCCTGAAGCTCCAACAGCTGAAGAAAAAACACAATCAGAATGTTTGACCAAATATGTCCTCATTGACAACGTGTGAAACCAGATGACGCCAACTATGTGGGAGTTTAAAACACCCACTCGAATGAAGTAGTTGGCATAGTCATCCTCCTTCGTATTAAAGTGATAGAGATCTGCTGAGTACTGGTCCTGTGAAGACATCAAACCGTAAGGAACAGTTAAAGATTGTTTATTCATAAACAATTATTCTCACTAATTGATTTTCTTGCTTAATTTGTTCATTTAAATTTTTTACACATACATTTTATTCATTTTTATCCAAAGAAGCGCTTTCATCCAAAGCAACTAAGTTACTTAAGTCCATATTTAAGTAAAGCAGAAGATCATGGATCAGAAAAGCATGATTCACTTTCTCAATAATTCTTCATTTAAAGGGGATGATGGTTGAAGGTGTGAAACAGACTTTGATGTTCTCTAGTTTCCTCCAGGCCTCGTCCACCTCCTCCTTTAGACCATCCTGCCTGGCCTGTGGGCCTGTACTGGCTTGGAACCTGAACACAAACATACACACGTATGTTTTACAGTAATTATCTATTTAATATTCTTGAACCCTAACTTAAACCCTAGCCTTGACCTTAGCCAAAAAAGGGTTACAACATAATCCTTAATCCTAAACCTAACTGAATAGGTTTGAGGAGGGATGTAGCCACCTGTTGCGTGCAGTTTGCCAATCTGTGGTCAGTTTGGCAAACTGCTTCTTGTTCTTCAGGATCTCTGGTAGTTCTTCCTACAGCAGAACACACATCAGAATTCTACATGATGTAACCGTACATTTTGATCACCGAACAGCATTTGAACCCACAAAAGAGAAGTGAATGCAGTGTATCAACGATGGTGTTAAACTGTGAGTTACAGATGCAATCAGTTCATATTATGATGGTTTGTGTTTAAGCTCCTTACCTCACTAAGTTTATTTAGAGGCTCCAGAACATCTTTCTCCAGTTTAATCTCATAGTCTGTCAACATGTGAGCGAGATTCTTTTCAATAAAACAGCACATTTCCAGCACCTTCCTGATGGACAAAATACATAAGAGTGAATTTGTGAATGAGTGAAAGAGCAGAGCAAGTAAGGGAATGAGAGAGTGAGAAGTGAGTGGGTCTCCTACCTAAAAGAGGAATCACCATCAAAGTCTTTAAAGCTTTCAGCCATGCTGATAGAGAGCAACATGAGAGGAAGCTTTTTCTGTGTGCAGAATGAGAAAAACATAAAAGAGTCAAACATATTTAGTCTACGATCAATCAGCTTGAGGGCCTCAGGTTAAAGAGCTTAAAGGAAAACTGAAAGTTACCATGCGCCTCTCAAAATCAAGCCCCTGCTGACTCTGAAGACAACACTGGAGCTTTTTATAAAGGAGCTGTGCTGCCTTCTTTGCTGGCTCTACACGTTGCTCCACCTTTCAACCAATCAAATCCACCAATATTAATAAATAGTCAATTGTAGTTCTTAATGCCTTCATGATTTAGTACTGAGAAATTAGGTGTGGACATTCCGTGTGAGCGTGCAGCTCTAAACTCACCATGACCAGGTCCTCATGTAGAAGATCTGTAGCATCCTGGGACCTATACACATCCACAGTGGATGAAATAGTTAATATCAACAACAGAAACAACGTTCTTATAGTCTGAACATGACAGGTTAAGATGTTGGTCCCAACAGTTAGAACACGTACATTACACATCTGCCTTTGCCCAAAGGAACACATTGTTCACCATTGAAGGTTTATTTTGTCGCTCTTTTTCTTTTTGTCTTTTTAGTAGGATGAAATTAACATCCTGAAGATGAAAATTGGAGATTGTGGTTTAGGCATCACAAAGGACAGACAAGGAAGAGAGTTGAAAGACAGAGAAAGAGATGTGAGAAACTGAGAGCCAGAGTGTTTCAGAACAGCAACAGAAAACCAGAGATGGAGGGAGTCAGGAGGCCCAGCGGTTAAGGTGTTGGCCTCATGATTGGAAGGTTGCGAGTTTGATTACTGGCTGTGACTATTTGACCTTGTGTCCTTGGGCAAGGTACATCACTTAACATGATGATCCCCTCAGGTGTGTCCTGTCATCTGACCAGACTGGAGAAATTCCCTTTCAGCCCACTTCACCTTCTACTCTCATATCAACATTCATTTTCACCTGCCAAATATTCTCAGCACAGTTTTGCTCTATGGGAGAATGTGTTTTCAATCTTTTCTTAAGAGGTGAACCTCTTAGAAGTCTACTGGAGTTCTGTAAGTAGTTCTAGCTTGGTGTGTGTGATTGTGTATGTTATTGTGTGTGTGAATTTGTGTGTGGGTGAATGTATAAATAGCAAAAAACATCTCGGTCAAAGAGGCCTGCAACCATTATATAGCCACAGCTTTGCGGCAACATAGATGCATTAGCTGTAAAATATACATGGGGCTGCCTTAACTCATCAGGGGGGAAGGAAGTTCACACAAACAGGATGCAGTTTGATGCACTACAGTAAATTTAAAAGTAGCAAGCTACAATATTCCATGATATTAACTGCAATTAAACAGCCAAAGAAAACATAAATTAAATATAAATTAACTTAATTCATGTCTGAAAATGGAAGGAGGTAGACTTTTAGCTCTTTGACCATACGTATAAAATGTTCATTCAAGACTAGATTCAAATAAAGACAATATTAAAGAAGCGAACACAAACAGGAGTAAATATTGAGGTATTTTTCTATTTCATACCAAGATTGACATCACAAGGTTTGGTTAGCCTCAGAAACCAGATACAGATGGTTGCTGCTCACCAGATACATTCACATGAACAGAATCTGTATTTGAAATATGGTTCAACTGGCTCAGATTGATTCATAAAATATCTTTTCTTTTTGGAAACGATTCCTGTCCAAATATGATTAACTCATGTATTCACATCAAAAAATAAAAATAAACAACCACTCTGCAATGGTTGAAAGTACGTACTTCCCCACTGAGCCCAACTGCTTCAGCATGTTCAGAGATTGTTTCAGCATGATTGGAAAGTCTCCACAGCCTTCTGCTCTTCAAACTTTGGTCTGCAGCTCCTATGTTCTTGTCACAGGTATGTTTGTGTGAGAGAGTCTATCAGACTTGTCCCCTATACTGTTTCATAGAGCCGGTTGTTTGCTGTTCGCTCAGTGCAGAACTGTCTGTTCTCTGATCAACTCTGCACCAAACAGTTTCGGTTCTTGTTTCAAGACAATCCTGTGAGCTCAACTGACATCAGATGGGTGAAACAGGAAGTCACTCAGATAGATTAGCAATCGTTAGGAGGAAGAGAAGGTTGGTGGAACTTTCACTGTACAGTTGGAAACTAACAGCAACAAACCCACAAGAGTTTAAATAATGACAAATTAATGTTGCTGCAAAATACAAGATATTAGTTTGTAGACAATCAATTTCCTGAGTTCATCTCTAGTCTGGTTCCAGAAAAGGAGGCATCATCTGCTCCATTTGAGTTGATTAAGGATAAATGAAATCAATGACTTATGTTCATTATGCCTTGAAGATGATTAGAATGTGAGAAGGGGAAACTAGCATTTCTGCATTTGGGCATTCTGGATATGGCCGCTCATATGGGAAGTGGGGACATTGGCCATTACTAATGTTAGTACTTTCTTTACGAATACGGAATTACAATGACCTAGGACCCATTTTATAGGTGCTGTTGCGTTAAACCTTGCATTTTGTAACAACATTGACGTTAGGTTTCCTTAACCTAGTTGCTTGTCAAAGCTGTGTTGTGCTGCCACCTAGTGTTGTACAGCAGGCATGCAAAGACAAAACCCGCAATAAATAACAACTTCCAACAACCATCCAAAAAGATCTGCCTTTTACATGGCTCCGACATGGAACTCAAAACAAAAAGTCATACAACTGTAAATGCATTTGTTTATCAATGTATTTATTTCTATACAACAAATGAATTCAAATACAAACAAATCAAATTATGCAGACCAATCCTTTCATTCCTGGAGAATTCCTTTATAACCATTAAAACACTTCTATTTATCATACTGTATGTTGTCAGAGAGTAAATGAGAATATTTCGGCTACTACCATTAAAAGAATCAGACCTGGGTCAAATATTATTTTAAATCCATCCAAATACCAACTGTTTGAAGTTGACCTGCCCAAAATGGATTCCACTGGTCCCATATATGGCATCAGGCCAATTTACAACACCGTATTCCTGAGGATTCATATAGCATTCAATTCAGGCCTGGGAAGAATATTGCTTTCCCGTTCAAGGCATTTCAGGCTCCACCATCACTCAACAGCTACGGCGTGGTCATGACAACCAGAGACATACTGACAGTAAGCTGGTCCTGTAAACTATCAAAGGCCACAATAATGGTCCCTTATCAAGAGTAATGACCCCATAGGAAAGCATAAGAGATGGAGGGCCCAGTCATCCATTACAATCTCCTTTCTGTGGTTCTTGCTTGATCACAGTAAACCCACGGATGACCATTAAGAAAAGTTGGAACATTTGACAGCTAAGAACTGCAACATCCACACAGCTCAGTCCACAACGAGTTAACAACAGATTCAAAAGTTATAAGGTAGAAACCAAAAGCTGACTGGTGCCACCAACAGACTTGCTTCCTCTCTTTCTCCATGACTGTCAAGTGGAGCCAAAGGATAATGAACTGTCTGATTGCAATGAAGACACAGCTGGGAGAGGCCAAAGGCCTGACAGAAAAACTATTAGGTCGATTTCCTGTATAATGTAGATCTTAGTGTTCCGTCCTCCATCCCACTCTTTCCAATTCACCTCATTTAAAAAATAAACAAGTTGAATGGTAGGAAAGGTAAACCAACCATATCCTTCTTATGGGTTGTCTCATTCAATTCCCCTGCTATTCTGAAGTAAACTGTGTTAAAATGTATATAAATCAAAAGAATGAAAACTCCAGCAGCTTTAGAAATGAGAACATTAGGAGTGTAGGGAAGGAGTGAGGAGAGAGAACTCCCCGTCACCTGGGATTCCACTGGTGCCCCAGGAAAGCCTCCTCCCCATTTCCCTCAACTCCCTGCTCTGCCTTCTTCCAGATACCTGGTCCACCCCTCTCCCTCCATCTAGGATGAAGGATAAGCCCAGGATGACCCCTGAGCTGTGACCCCTTGTTCAGTTACCACCCCCCAGTAGTCCCTCTTCACCCCCCTCCCCCTCCCCTAGGACCAGTGCTCCAAGTTAGGAGGACTAGCGTTTTGACTTGGACTCCTCAGCTTCTGAAACAAAAGTACAAATAGTTCAAACACAAATTACAACTGTGCAAAAAATATAAATAAAAAAGAAACATGCATGAGATGCTTGAGCTGATGCTGATGTTAATTGTATCCATGTGATGAAAAACCCATTCACCTTTCTTGAGCTCATCTCTCTTTTTGGCTGCGTCCTCCCTCTGCTTCTTGATAATGGCCAGTCTGGCCAGATCAGCCCGGGCCTGATCCGTCTTCCCCTCTAGGTGGAGCTTCATGTAACGTTCTTTAGCCTTCTGCTTCTCTATCTCCTCTCTTAGAGCAAGAGGGACAAAGAGCAAACAAAATGGACCCGTCATGAAAAAACACATCATGGCTTTAATCAAACCAAGATGGTGTCTAATCTGTCACTATAATTAAGGTGCACAAGTATATTCAACCCTAAACTTTTTCTTTAAGAACAAAAAAGCTAATAATGTCCCCACCTCTCTCTGCGAGACAGCTCTTTGGGTGCATTGATGTCAAGTTCTGTAACCTTCTTATTCTTCTGGGACACACGGTTGGGATTTTCAATCTCAATTAATCCCTCCACCCCACTTTTCTTCTTGTTCTAGAAAAGACCAAACATCAGGAATGGGTTAAACAGAAGGGGCAGCAAGCCATACTGTACACAGGTGTAGAAAAGATGAAGCATGTTAAGCAGCACTTCTCAACCCTGGCCCTCTGGGGGCCACCAGCATGCTTTACAAGTCCGCTCGCTCTGCAAAAGTCTGGAGGAAAACCCTTCATTTGAAAGAGGAGCATTAGTGCAGGGAAACATCTGAGGACCAGGGGAGAAAACTGCTGACCTAGAAGATACAACCAGCCTGTAACAGTTTCCCTCAACACCAAACAAGACAGAAGTCAAACAGCATCACAGACTTGACTCACTTCACAGTCCTCATCACTGCTACTTTCATCTTCAGACCCTGAGCTTTCTTTCTCTACACCACCATTTGCCTCCTGTAAAACACAAAAGCAACCTGTTAAAATACACGAATGCGTTCCCTCCATTATTTTGTGTCAACTTATGAAATAAAAAATTAATTTGAATGCTTACCAACTCTCTCTGTGCCTTCATCTGTCGGTCGATCTCCTCTGGGTTGCTGAACTGCTTCCCCCGACCTTTGTGGCCCTTTTTCCCTAAACGAACAGTGAGGAAGACGCAAATACAAGCAGCAACAAGAGATGAGTCAAAAGTGACGTTCACTGCAGCATGGTTAAACACACAGATGGCAATGCTGGGGGGGAAAGAAGCAAGTCAAGTACTGTTGGCTTGGCCAAATCTACATTCTCAATTGATTACAAAAAATCTGGTAAAATGCCAAAATAAAACGCTACACCAAATGCACATGGTCGCTGTGGCTATAATTGGTAATGAAGGCTAGCAAACAGCTAGGTTGTGTAACAGCTAGTCTAACAGCTAGATAACAGCTATGCTAACAGCTAGATAACAGCTAGATAACAGCTAGTTAACAGCTAGTTAACAGGTAGATAACAACTAGATAACAGCTATGCTAACAGCTAGATAACAGCTAGATAACAGCTAGTTAACAGGTAGATAACAACTAGATAACAGCTAGGCTAACAGCTAGTTAACAACTAGATAACAGCTAGTTAACAGCTAGTTAACAGCTAGTTAACAGTTAGTTAACAGGTAGATAACAACTAGATAACAGCTAGTTAACAGCTAGACTAGCAGCTAAGCTAACCGCTAGTTAACGGCTAGTTAACACCTAGACTAACAGCTAGGCTAACACCTAGACTAACATATAGGCTAACAGCTAGGCTAACAGCTAGGCTAGCTCCTAGTCCTCAGTTTCCAGATGCTAACAGCTCTAGTTACAGCGCGCGCTAGTTACAGTTGACAACTGGTACCAAGTCCCTGTCAGGGTTTAACACATTCACAGAAGTTTAACACATTCACAGAAGTTTAACACATTCACAGAAGTTTAACACATTCACAGCAGTAATATAAACAAGCACTTTTAAATCTTGAGATCTTGTTAGCATGTGAGCGTTACTTTAGGCTAGGTGGCCCTCAGCTAGCTAGCTAGTACTAAAGCGCTAATATTACTTGACTGCTAGCTAACGCTACTCACCGCCTCTTGGCATGTTGAAGAGTAGTTTGGAAAACAAATCTTAAAACTATGTGAAACGACTGTGGTTTTTACAAGTTTAACAGAAGGTCTGTAGCCAAAACAAAGGCCTGTATCTTCTGTCCTCCTCCTGCTGTAGCTTGTTTAACACGATCCTGCGCGAGAGGCTTCCTGCTCGAGGCGCTGTACCGACAACTGATGATGCAATATTCAACCAATCAGAGAACGAGCCAACTAGTAGGCGAGTTCCAGACTTGTGAGTTTAGTCATCAGTTAAAATAATGGAATTATAACATGAAAAAAATACACATTGATATCAGCGCCATCTGACCATGTATCTATTATGCATGATGTTTGTACAACTGTATATAACCATGTATATTCTGCTAATAACCTGCAATCCTGTATATCCTGTATATGCTGCAAATAACTGTAAATCCTGTACATCACAATTACTTGCATAATTGTAATTGAATTGTATAGATTATAAGGGTATAGTCTGTAACCTGCACTTTATCCTGGACATACTGTATATTCTGCTGTACATTCTGCACATTCTGTACAAAAACTGAAAATCATGTACATTCTAATATAATACTGTATATTATACAAGACCATTACTGTATAATTGTAAATGTATAGCTTCTGTACATAATCATTATGCTCCCTGGGAGGATTCACCTCACCCACCATTTTTTTACTTATTGTTATTGACCCCACCCCCTATCCCTGTGTACACTTTCTAATCTTTTACCTCACACCCTTACCCTTGTGTGCTTTGCGAGACTGTGTGCCGTTGATACAAAGGAGTTTCCCTCGGGATCAATAAAGTAATCTGAATCTGAATTGTTTATGTTATATGTATAGCTATTGTTAGATGTTGTATAACTATTGCCTACTTTAATTTTTTATCTTGAAGTCCAGTGTATGCTCTTTGTTTGCTTCATCCTGCCAAAGTAATTTCAGTGTTTGTGTAGCTTGCATGGGGAATAAAAACGAATTATAACCCTCTTCTTTTTCTTAAAAAAAAAAGTTGTGTGTACATTCCACTTCCATACTCATACCATTTAAAAGAACCTAAAACTGTCTACTTTGGCTCTGCATTAAAGATAAATGTTAATTCCAAAAGAACCCTCGACTGCAACACATTGGTCTTGGTAATTGCCAACAAATTGAGATACTAGGAACTAAAATACCATCTATAGACTGGAGAAGAGAGACACTTGATTCATTTGCAATGAGAGAATGAGAACATTGCAGCAGTGTAAGACAGAGGCAAGCACTCACTGCACGCTTCTCTTTAATAGAGTAGAAAATATAAATATAAAAGACCTGCCTCAAACAACCCAGTCACCACAGGAACACCAAAGTAACTTCTATCATTTTGACTTCAGATCAACAGAAGATAGGACGTTTTTTCAAATAACTAAAGCATTCTGTACAATCAGTGATGACAGACGAATCAAACAGAACATCTACAGTCACATTATCAGCCATCTTGTTCAGAATGATCACTTTGTCCTTCGTTGATGATTCTTCAGTTCCTCCAGTTCTTTCTCCATCAGGTGGGATTCTGCTGTTGTTTCTGACAACTTTTACAAAAAGAGCAAAGAAGAACCATAAATGCCGTCTTAAGGTGTTGAACAGAATAATAATATAACATTACAGAATACTAGATGAGTAAGTTAATACCATGTCCAGCAGGAGGTCAATCTTAAGCTTTAGAAGGTTGTTCTCCTCTTCCAGTTGCAGATTCCTCTTCTTTAGCCTCTGAACATCTTTGCCGGAAACATTGCCCCCAGACTCTGCGTATAAGATACAAAAACACACACAAAAGAGGAATGAAAGTCAAATGCAGAACATTATAAAGTCTTATCTGTGTAGACCAATCAAATACCTGCAATCCATTGTCCATCTTCAAACTTCAAGCTCTGGCCCCCGATGGTCATCGCAGGTGCTCCATACTCAAGACCAAGTTCTATTTCCCTTGTTGAGCGGTCCAACTTGGCCCAAAAAGAAGATAAGATAAGAAAAACCTGTATTTGTCCCCCAGGGGGGAAACTGCAGTTCACAGCAGCAGGGTAAAGTACAGCACACTGAGTTGCAGGGTAAATAACAATAAAGGGAACACATATAATATAGTACAATATAAAAAATAGTAATAGAATAAAAATAAGTCAAGTACGAGGTTAGGGGCAGTGTTTAACCAACTGTCCTCAATCGTGACATTTTCATGCAACCTACTAATGGAAAAAAACACCATGAAAACACTTTATTTACATTGTATGCATTAAAAGACTTGACTCACGGTGTGCAGATTAGACAGAGAAGCAGATTTGCGAGGAGGAGTCTTCTTAGGACTGAAGGTGTTACTAAAGAGTGGCATCTTCACCAACTGTGTCATGTAGTGTTGCTTGGACATGAAGTAATCAAGGTAAGAGACCAGCTAATTCATCTCAACACTGTTTACTCGCTGTTTAACAAGCTGGTGGTATAAATAATATTCGGAGGCAATAAACTGCAAGAAATATATATTTGACCCTTTAGCGTAACTAAAATGATAAGTAACGTTACAGCTCTGTTCCAGAAATCTTCTTTCCGTTGGTTACAGTGAGGAAGTAGACAGGACCATACCATGTTTAGGGGGACAACTGGCATACTATAGCTTCTGTTAAGTCTTTTTCGATATTACATTTCGTTTTAAGTGTTTTAAGTAAACACCAGGGTATTATTTTACCATTCGATTGCAAATTTCTTGTGTGTTTTTTTCTTGTACTTTAAATCTTCAAAAAATAACTTTGCACACCCCTTACAGATAATAGCAATGAGCTAGCTCTGTAGGGACATCACCATGGAGATGGAGGCGCTGCTTGTTCTGTTTTAATGACGTCACTTTGTCAGATCTCATGTTTATAAACATCATTTGTCGTGTCAATCAATAAAATGACGATTAAATGTAAACATATATAAATATAAATTGCAATCCTGGCATTTAAGTAATAATTTTAAAAACTATTTACCGCGCATCTGTACTCGGTAGCCCCAGTGGCCTAATGGATAAGGCACTGGCCTCCTAAGCCAGGGATTGTGGGTTCGAGTCCCATCTGGGGTGAATCGTTTTTGTTTCTCAGTTGATAAACTGCATTTGAACGTTAACGGCAACTAATATAACATTTGATTCACAAACATATACCGTGATGATCCGCATGAAATATCTGAGAGAACTTTGCGCAGTTATTTTGTGCCTTTTGGACACCGCATCCGTAACAAATGCAACCCACCGTAAGTAGTCTTCTCAATGAGTTCAAATCTTATTCTAATCCATGTCCTTATTCACATACAATTATCAGGATTCAAATGTGTAGATATTTTTTTATTATTAAAATAGCTTTTAATACGCTATTAAAAGCTATTTGCCTTTAGGTAAATGTGCGTGGAACTGGGCGGAGGAGTGATCAGGCAAATTTGATTGACAGGAATAGAATTCCAAAACTTTGATTCCAAAATGTAGGGTAATGTAGGGTCATAGGTCTACTATGATTAATATTTTAGATCCATGACTGATTAATATTATAGATCCATGACTCTGATCAATATTATAGATCCATGACTGATTAATATTATAGATCCATGACTCTGATCAATATCATAGGTCCATGACTCTGATTCATATTATAGATCCATGACTCTGATCAATATTATAGATCCATGACTCTGATTAATATCCAATTTGTCTGTTGGTATTTATTTTCTCATGACAACCGAGGAAATGTTGAAAGGTTGGCCTGTGTCATGCAAATTTCTCTATCCTACTAGTTGAAATTCATAAACTGGCAAAGTCTAAATTAATACAAAAGACAAGACACATATTTCCTCATGATCGGTGTTATTATGCATATTACATAATGTGTGTAATCCAGCTCTACATCCCGTCCATGGCAGAGCTCAAAGAGGCCACTTTGTATTGGGACTCAGTCCAGAAGAGTGTGATCCTAAAGGAAGGGGTGATTGAGAGGGAGGGGGACGCTTACGGATACTACAATGATACCCTGTTCCTGACCGGCTGGGGGGTCCTGGAGATCCTCTCTGGGTATGGAGAGACCTCAGAGAACGACGAGATCACCTGCTTCCTAGCAGGGTACCTGGAGGGATTCCTAACAGCAGAGTAAGTGTCTGAGGTCTAGATTCCCATAAATCTGTTTACTCTTTCGTCTGCAGTTTAATTTGATCACAAAAAAGCGAACTCTGAATTAGGCTCAATCCTAAATTAAAAGTCCTCTACTGTCTTCAGAGCTGATGATGTTGAATGACACTGACACAATGGTATTGATGTTCTCTTCTTTTCTCAGGCAAATTTTCAGCCACTACTCTAACATGTATCCTCAACTCATCAAGGATCCCAATGTTTTGGACCCTTTAAAAAACTTCTTAAGGCAAACCTCTTCACAATATTTCTACTTTAGCATTTGATTGTTTTAAGAATATCCTGTTTACATGAAATCTCAATATTCCTATATGAGGTGCAGGGTTAAACAGTTATTTAAGAAGTTTGGATGGTTTCATTAGGCTCTGATGCATTGCTTTGGATCTGCAGTGAGCAGGATTTATGGACCAGAGAGCAGGTGAGGAGAAGAAGAAGCAGTGACCCCTTGTGGCAGCATGCAGGACTGATCCTGGCTCAACTGGATGGACTACAAGCGGGTGCTGCACACTGGGCAAAGAGTAGACAAAGAGAGGTGAGAGAGAGACAGAGAGAGGGAGAGAGAGACACACACAGAGAGAGAGAGAGAGAAACAGAGAGAGACAGAGAGAGACAGAGAGAGAGAGACAGAGACAGAGAGAGAGAGAGAGAGAGAGAGAGAGAGAGAGAGACAGACAGACAGACAGACAGACAGACAGAGATAGATAGACAGAGAGAGAGAGACAGAGAGACACAGAGAGAGAGAGAAAGAGAGAGAGAGAGTTTGTTGGTCTCAACTTTTCTTCTCCTGCATCTTCACTCCTCTATCTCTTCTCCCCCCTTCTCTCCCACCAGCCCCTGTCAAAGTTTGCTGTCCAGTTTTTGAATGGGGTTGGAGACCTGTTGGACCTCATCCCAGCCTTGGCACTACGCACCAACAAATCTGCTGGCCAGGGCCCCTTCAGGATCCCAGGAATGGGCCACTGCTCTGCTCTTATAAAGGTCAGGGGTCAAACTCATTTGGCTCTAGGGTCTTTAGACCAGTAGAGACTAATGAATTCTAAAGGGAGGCAGGGTGGTATTCTTATGTAAAAGAGATGATGTACCAGTAAAGTGTTTCATTCATGATTCTTTCTTCCCTCCTTCCTCCATTCCTCTGTTGATCACTCCCACCCTTTTCTTATTCTTCTTTGTGTATTTCATCATTTCTTGCTCCAGGTGCTGCCAGGTTTTGAGAACCTTCTGTTTGCCCACTCCAGCTGGTACACTTATGCTGCCACCCTGCGCATTTACAAACACTGGAACTTCAGGCTGTCAGATAAACACACAGCTACAAGCAGGATGTCTTTCAGCAGCTATCCTGGTACAGGAACAGCACTAGCTCAACAAACAAAGTCATAATGGGTTTGATGATAGTGGAAACAATGGCCATTGTCCAATACTAAATCTGCAGGCTGGGTTAGGCTGCAGGCTGGGTTAGTCTGCAGGCTGGGTTAGGATGCAGGCTGGGTTAGGCTGCAGGCTGGGTTAGTCTGCAGGCTGGGTTAGGCTGCAGGCTGGGTTAGGATGCAGGCTGGGTTAGGATGCAGGCTGGGTTAGGATGCAGGCTGGGTTAGGCTGCAGGCTGGGTTAGGATGCAGGCTGGGTTAGGATGCAGGCTGGGTTAGGATGCAGGCTGGGTTAGTCTGCAGGCTGGGTTAGGCTGCAGGCTGGGTTAGGCTGCAGGCTGGGTTAGGATGCAGGCTGGGTTAGGATGCAGGCTGGGTTAGGCTGCAGGCTGGGTTAGTCTGCAGGCTGGGTTAGGCTGCAGGCTGGGTTAGGCTGCAGGCTGGGTTAGGATGCTGGCTGGGTTAGGATGCAGTCTGGGTTAGGCTGCAGGCTGGGTTAGTCTGCAGGCTGGGTTAGGCTGCAGGCTGGGTTAGGATGCAGGCTGGTTTAGGATGCAGGCTGGGTTAGGATGCAGGCTGCAGGCTCTTGGTCACCCTTCTCTAACTGCTGATTTTGACACTTTGTTCACCATACAAAGTTCCCTCCAATTTATTTTTCATCCTGTATTCTAATAAACATCCAACAATGATTCATGGTAAATGACAGTTCTGAACCAATATATAATTGTAGAAGTTACATTTAAAATGTCTGACCTTGCTACTGGGCTGAAATTATATAACAGAAATATTTGTATCTCAACATATGTGGTGATTGAATCACCATGATGATGTAAATCCCTCTTACTTAATCCATTCTTTATAAGTATCCAATCTTGAAATTGACAAATGGACTGCAGGTTTGCCTGAATGAGCTGTATGGATTAGATTTAATCCTAAACTGAAAAGCACTTTCAAAGAAGATATCTCCAAAGGATTAGTGTTAAATCTGACTCTGAGAACCAAAAACATAGTGTTTTGTGGTTGCCCAGTTCTTCATTGACAGTGACCAGTATTTTTTTTTATCGAAGATTTGCCAACATCCATCCCAAAAATCCTTTTAGGGGCCCAGAACCATCAAACAGAAGTGGCTTGAAATGCTATTTTTAGAGCTAAGCAGACATGGTTATCTCTATCTATGGTGAAGGACTTCAGCACTTCAAGAGAGTTTATATTAAACCCCAACTCCTGTTCTCTTATCGAGAGCTTAAGGTTCTTGTGTTTAATGATTGGGGCCAGGAGGTGTCCTGACTATGCTACAGCTTTAACACTCTTCATGTCCTCCCTCTCAGGTTGTCTGATGTCACTGGATGACTTCTACCTCCTGGACAGCGGTCTGCTGATGACTCAGACCACCAACAGTGTGTTCAACACCTCTCTGTTCCACAGGCTTAGCCCACATAGCCTGCTAGCATGGCAGAGGGTGAGGCTGGCTCACGCCTTGGCAAACACAGGGAAGCAATGGGCACGGATTTTCTCCAGGTACAACTCAGGTGAGGACCGGTGTGTGTGCATGGCTGCCTGGGAATATAACCCTTTTATAATATAATGCCCTGCAGAACAGCACACTCACTTTGATCCATTTCTATGGAAAGATTGGCAGTGTAACATGATCTCACTTCAACCAGCTCTTTTCATCAGTATAACATAACAGATCATAATAGCTGTGCTTTCTCAGAGTGTTAAAAAGCTCAGTGTGTGATGAGACAGTATGTTGCTGAGGAGGAAAGACACAGTTTGTTCCAGCTAAGAGGTAGATGCAGACTGTCAGTACCTCCCATGAACTGTTAATGACAGAGACAGGCTGGGAGCATGATGGTGTTGTCCCTAACTGAATTCTGAATTCTCAAATGTGTAACAGTACACTGTTCTTTAATGAAAAGCCTTGATTATTAAAGTTACTTTCAGCAACCCAGAATAACCAGTATGTTAGTTCAAATAAACCCATAACAGCCTGCTCAACCTTCATGGTAGAATCCTAAGAGAATGTGTTCTTATTTCCTGTAGGAACCTATAACAGCCAGTACATGGTGTTGGACTTGAAGCAGGTGTCATTAGGTCGTAGTATCAGTGAAGGTGCTCTGATGGTGGTGGAACAGATTCCTGGACTGGTGTTGCACTCGGACCAGTCCCAGGCCCTGAGGCTGGGTACAGCTGGAGACTGAGCTACACACACTACTACATGCAAAAACTCCAAATTAACAAAATAATTAACTTCATTTCAATATTGTGAATTAAAAGTATGACCCTAACCCAAATTCTTTCATAATATTTGTGTTATCTGTCAATGAATGAGTACATAGAGTGCATAACATGTATTCATGCAAAGAACCTTCTTCTCTATTAATGCCTTATCTCCTCATCTCAGGGTATTGGCCGTCCTATAATGTGCCATTCCATTCGCACATCTACACCCTGAGTGGCTACGGAGTGATGAAGGAAAGATACGGAGAGGAGTTTTCTTATGACCTGAATTCACGTGCTAAGATCTTTAGAAGAGACCAGGCCAGGGTCACCAGCCTCACGTCACTCAAACGCATCATGAGATACAACAGTAAGTGTTGCCTGGTTGAGATGTTGAGTGTGTGAGTGTTGGAGTGGGTCAGTGTTAGTGTGTGACTCAGGGATATTGTCACATCATTTCAGACTACAAGAGGGACCCATACTCCAAGCAACATCCCTGTAAAACCATCTGTTGCCGTAATGACCTAAGGATGAAAATACCATGTCCTGGAGGTTGCTATGACACCAAGGTCAGAGTTCGAATGAAAGAAATTTGTTTATGAATCCATTTTTGTTTACCAGTCCTGATGCTTTATGTCCTGGAGAATCCCTGAGATTCTCATTGGAATCAGTGTTTTGTCTCATGGTCGGTGGGAATGCCATTATATTGAGAACCTGCCTCTCCTCCTCTTCTCTTCCTCCCAGGTGACAGATTACCAGATGGCTCGTCAGCTGACAGCGGAGGCAGTGAATGGTCCCACAACTCAGGGGGGTCTGCCACCCTTCTCCTGGTCCAGATTCAACCTCACTGTCCACCAGGGCCTCCCACACACATATAACTACAGCTTTGTTACCCTCCAACCCTCTCTATGCCCCTAGACTAGACCACACTCTTAACCTTCCAGGGTTAGACATCTACCTCTGCCTTGCCACACACACTGTACTGTTCTCTATGACACAGTCCTGCTACACTCTAGACTTTATGACCACCAGGTCTCCCTTAAACCGAGCAAACACAAAACACAACAACAAATTGAATAGGTTCTATATGGAATGTTTTTTCTTTTAGAGTATAGAGACTACCTACAACTATGCTGGGTCATTGTGACCTTCTTTAATAGTATCACAACATACTCTGCAATATCCTCAGGTGCACTGCTGTATTGTGTATTGTGTATTTTTTCCAGCTTTTACATTTTAACACACATGAATAAATAGTAGATTGTGTACACAGTGTGGAGTCTCGATTGCAAATCATCAGGAATATATTTCCTCATATGGTTTGTTATTTGTTTTGTGCCTACAAAGACCACATTTTGTAAACTACAAGTCCCAGTGGTCTAGAGGAGTTAAACCAGAGAGGCGGAGCAGCAGTTTCACCAGCAGCATTACCGTAACCCTCGGATAGATGAGCAGCTTAATAAAGGCTGTCTGCTGAGAGGCAGACCCTAGCCCTGCTCTGCTGTCTGCTGCTCTGCTGTCGTCCTGCTCGGATCTATTTCTGCTTCTTAATGGATACGGAGGATAAACGGATATTGGTGCCACAGGCAGCATCCGAGGTCGAGGGTCTACCGAATCTTCGTGGTAATAACAACAATAATAATAACAACAATAACAACAACAATAAAGATACCGATGGAAGTGAAAACACGACCAGCAGCACCGCAGAATCAAGCCCCTTGGAAACCCAAAGCATCGGAAACGGTTCTGGGATCAATCCTGGGGGAAACAACGGGAAATGGGTCCGATTAAATGTAGGAGGAACCGTGTTCCTTACAACACGACAGACCCTTCTTAAAGAGCAAACTTCATTTCTCTACCGTCTCTGTCAGCAGCAGGATTTGCATTCAGACACGGTAAGACATTAATAATTGTTAACATGAGCTGGTTTCAGCTTGATCTAACTCTGTTACCCAGCAGATGAATACAAGATACCACTAATGCAGACTTGAATATGGAGAACAGAGAGAAGACAGAACCACATATTTTAGGTGTCTCACAGTAATTCACTTTATCAGGTTTGATTCCGTGAATATTTGCAGGATGTTTGTTTTTGCATCCCTGTATTGTATGTGTGTGACAGAAGACCAGTGTATTAACAGTGTATTAACAGTGTATTACCAGTGTATTAACAGTGTATTAAGAGTGTATTGCCTCCAGCAGCAGTCATAGTGGGGATACATGTTTCTAGCTGACCTTCATTAGAGACTAAACACTGCCTCAGCAGCCTAGAGTGAAAACCCATATTCACCCTGTCTCTTCCCATCTCTCTACTCATCTGATGTCTTTCTCTCCTCTCCATTCATCTATTCATCTCCTCAAATGCACAAATACACAATCTTCTTCTACACGATCTTCTCCATCTCGCGTATGTAATATCGTCACAAAGGATGTTAGTTAAAAGCCTTCAACTATGACCCATAGATTTGTTATACAGTTTTTAGTGGTGCCTCATTCTTCTGAAAGATGGGCTTCTGGCAAAGTTACTTATGTAATTGAGAGTCCTGAGATGATTTTAACACACCACCTGATAGTGTAACTCTATTTCTAATAAGACAGTCCATCTGCCTCTTTGCTGTGCCAGTCTCTCTTTGTCCTGGCCCAGCCCTCCATCCTACCTGTCTCTCTTCCTCTGTCCCCCATCCCTGTTACCCAACCCTCCATCCTACCTGTCTCTCTTCCTCTGTCCCCCATCCCTGTTACCCAACCCTCCATCCTACCTGTCTCTCTTCCTCTGTCCCCCATCCCTGTTACCCAGCCCTCCATCCTATCTGTCTCTCTTCCTCTGTCCCCCATCCCTGTTACCCAACCCTCCATCCTACCTGAGAGACAGGTAGTCTCTTCCTCTGTCCCCCATCCCTGTTACCCAACCCTCCATCCTACCTGTCTCTCTTCCTCTGTCCCCCATCCCTGTTACCCAACCCTCCATCCTACCTGTCTCTCTTCCTCTGTCCCCCATCCCTGTTACCCAACCCTCCATCCTACCTGTCTCACTTCCTCTGTCCCCCATCCCTGTTACCCAACCCTCCATCCTACCTGAGAGACAGGTAGTCTCTTCCTCTGTCCCCCATCCCTGTTACCCAACCCTCCATCCTATCTGTCTCTCTTCCTCTGTCCCCCATCCCTGTTACCCAGCCCTCCATCCTATCTGTCTCTCTTCCTCTGTCCCCCATCCCTGTTACCCAACCCTCCATCCTACCTGTCTCTCTTCCTCTGTCCCCCATCCCTGTTACCCAGCCCTCCATCCTATCTGTCTCTCTTCCTCTGTCCCCCATCCCTGTTACCCAACCCTCCATCCTACCTGTCTCTCTTCCTCTGTCCCCCATCCCTGTTACCCAACCCTCCATCCTACCTGAGAGACAGGTAGTCTCTTCCTCTGTCCCCCATCCCTGTTACCCAACCCTCCATCCTATCTGTCTCTCTTCCTCTGTCCCCCATCCCTGTTACCCAACCCTCCATCCTACCTGTCTCTCTTCCTCTGTCCCCCATCCCTGTTACCCAACCCTCCATCCTACCTGAGAGACAGGTAGTCTCTTCCTCTGTCCCCCATCCCTGTTACCCAACCCTCCATCCTATCTGTCTCTCTTCCTCTGTCCCCCATCCCTGTTACTTATCTGACTTATCTTATCTCTGTTCTTTCTTTCTCTCCTCCTCCACCCTTCTTGCTCTCATCCTCCTTTTCTAAATCTAGTTTCTGCTCCACCTGCTTAGTGTCAGTTTCCAACTGTCATTCCAATGTAACACATTCTCATGCACACTCACACATGTAAATCTCATGCACACTCACACTCATCCGCACTCACATTCCAACGCAAGCCCAAACCTGCTCTTTAACCGATCTGTGCTTTGATATGTCCAAAATGCAGGATGAGTCATGTCAAGGCCTTTTATTTGCCTAAGAGTTTCCATGACGGATATTGGTATATTATTCAGTCTGTTGTGTATTTGACTGTCTGTACTCAAACACAGCACCGATATTTAAATATCTAAATAAATAAATACCCACAGCCGGGAATCAAACTCACAAGCTTCCGATCATAAGGCCAACCTGCCGAGCCACCTGACTCCTTAACACTTGACACCATTTAGTCTGGGTTTATTTGGAGGTTTTCTTTAACTTGACATGTTTCCAGCAGAGTTGAAGGGGGAGTGTGTGAAGTAGGGAGGCAGTTGGATGACATAATATGATGGCTGGGAACCCTCCTACTCATAGATGACACTGACATGCTCACTGATGATGACTCACTGCTGGGTGCACAGAAACAGCCTTACTGACTCTTTAACCAAGTAGATCTACAACCTGACCTTTATTGACTATTCAGGCCAGTGAAAAGTGAGGTCCTTCCTCATGCACTCCTGTTTCAGTGTTGTCACCACACTGTTGGAGTAAACAAACCCTGCCTGCTCTGGCCCTGGGAGATTCACCTAGTCTCTAGAGAGTCATTTGCATGGATACACCTCCTTTTGCAGAACAATGATGTGTGTATGTTTGAGTAATTGTAGTATTTGGTCATGTACAATGTACATACGGGCAAAGGATTTATGTGTGTGTGTGTGTGTGTGTGTGTGCACAGTGTGTTCTGAACACTACTTCCAAGACTCATGGCTTTCACCACCTTTCCTACTATTTCTCCCAGCATTCTTCTCTCCTCTTCCTGCTCTGCACAGTCACTAATTAATCATTTCCTACACCCCACCCTACCCCACCACCATCTTTGTTTCCCCCCTACCCACAGCTCCCTGCCTGTCTTATTCCTTTGCTCTTCATCTTTCTTATGCATTTTATTAATTATAGCTCTCTCTCTCTGCTGTAACTGTCTTTTGAATGAATACGTCAGCTTTTCTCTTTTGGAGAGTATTGCTCTCTCCCTTCTATTCCCCCTCCCTCCCTCCTCCCCCCCTCATATATCTGCCCTTCTTCACTGTGAGTTGGAGTGCTGTAGCCTGAGGCTGGTGGAGTAATAAGTATTCACAGAGATGCTGCTCTGCTGAACTCTGCTGTGCTTTTTCAAGAGTCTGGCTATATGGATTTAGCACACAGTCACAAAAGAGACTTTCGTTATGAATTTAGCAGACGCTTTTATCCAAAGCGACTTACAAGAGAGAGGCGACTTACAAGACATCCACAGTCTATTAAAGTAAACAAAATACAGCACAAGGAAACAAAATACAGTGACATACAGTGAAATAGATATGATAAGTGAGAAAGAAAATCACATACCTACCCAACAGAATAGAACAGGGAAATAATAGAACAGCACTGATTAGACAGCATTGATTAGCATTGTGGTATTGCTACAGTTTGGTACACATATAGGAATCAAACCCTATTCCTGTTTCTGACTTTCGGTTCTAGGATGAGACTGGGGCCTATGTGATTGACAGGGACCCCACCTACTTTGGGCCAATCCTGAACTACTTGCGGCATGGGAAGCTTGTGTACAACAAGGAACTGGCAGAGGAAGGTGTGTATCTGTCTGCATCAAAGTTTGCGTGTATGTTTTACATCAGTACATTCACAATATGGGACATGGTATATATAGATACACATTTGAAGAGCTAGACATCTTTGTTCAGGCAACATTATTTATGATATGTTCCAGATAATAGTCCTCAACAAATAAAAAGTCTTTCATTTTTGCAAGTAGTACTAAAGCTAATAAGCGGCACTGCTAATAAACGGTAGAAAATGAATGAATGAATGAGTACTAAAGCATTGGGTCATGTATACTTTGGGTGATTTGCAGTTTGTAAGTATCTGAACCACGTTAAGGGCTTTCCCAAGACTGTCAGTTGAATACCATGCTGTCTTCCCAGGAGTGTTGGAAGAGGCAGAGTTCTATAACATCACTCCCCTGATCAAACTAATCAAGGACAGAATACTGGAGAGGGACTGCAAGGCCACACAGGTAGGAGGTGTTAGTTCTGTGTCAGTATTCTGAGTATCCTTGTTTGGGAAAATAGCTCAGAGCTTTAGACTGGTCTATAGTCAGTCATGTGAGCCAAACATCCTCTCTCTTCTTCTATCTCTTTATTACGTAATATTTTCTGTTCTACCCTCTCTCTCTCCCCTCGCCCCCTCCCCCCTGTGTATTCTCTCCTGGACAGCATACACTCTATTTATGGTCCTTGGTTATGCACACACACCTCCTTCCCACAGTTTCACATTCTCTCCTCAGTCCCTCTCTCACATCTGTCCTGATACACATCATCTTCTTTTCTCTGTTCTAATGGTCCAGTATGTTCTCTCCTACCTATTTCCTGTCAACTTTCTCTCACTTGCTTTTAACCCTTATCTCATTACTGTCTTTGAAGTTTTGCTTGATGATGACATTTCTCCCTCACTCCTCTTCTTGCTTTCCTCTCCATCATCCTTTAATCTTCTCAACTCCTCTCCACACCACACTGTCCTTTAATTCTTGCTGTTTGTATTAATGTCCCTTTCTCTCCTTGTCTCCTTTCTCACCTACTCTTCTTATCCCCCCCCTCTCTCTCTCCTCTCAGCAGGTTCCTCCTAAGCATGTGTATCGGGTTCTGCAGTGTCAGGAAGAGGAACTGACCCAGATGGTGTCTACCATGTCGGACGGCTGGAAGTTTGAGCAGGTCAGCGTGCGCGCCTGCAGAAAGCCCCGCACCGGACTGCTCTGGACTGTGGGTTGGACTCACGCTACTGCTGACTCCTCCTCCCTTCCCCCTGACTCCTCCTCCCTTCCCCCTGACTCCTCCTCCCTTCCCCCTGACTCCTCCTCCCTTCCCCTTGACTCCTCCTCCCTTCCCCCTGACTCCTCCTCCCTTCCCCCTGACTCATCCTCTCTCCCCTGACTTCTCCTCCCTTCCTCCTGACTCCTCCTCCCTCCCCCCTGACTCCTCCTCCCTTCCTCCTGACTCCTCCTCCCTTCCTCCTGACTCCACCTCCCTTCCCCCTGACTCCTCCTCCCTCACCCCTGACTCCTCCTCCCTTCCTCCTGACTTCTCCTCTCTCCCCCCAGACTCCTCCTCCCTTACCACTGACTCCTCCTCCCTTCCCCCTGACTTCTCCTCCCTTCCTCCTGACTCCTCCTTCCTCCCCCCTGACTCCTCCTCCCTTACCCCTGACTCCTCCTCCCTTCCTCCTGACTCCTCCTCCCTTCCCCTGACTCCTCCTCCCTTCCCACTGACTCCTCCTCCCTTCCTCCTGACTCCTCCTCCCTTCCCCCAGACTCCTCCTCCCTTCCCCCTGACTCCTCCTCCCTTCCTCCTGACTCCTCCCTCCCCCCTGACTCCTCCTCCCTTACCCCTGACTCCTCCTCCCTTCCTCCTAACTCCTCCTCCCTTCCTCCTGACTCCTCCTCCCTCCCCCCTGACTCCTCCTCCCTTACACCTGACTCCTCCTCCCTTACCCCTGACTCCTCCTCCCTTACCCCTGACTCCTCCTCCCTTACCCCTCATGATAGGAACATGTGAAGTGATAGTCCCCCCACCCCCACCCCCACCCCCCCCCCCTCATGATAGGAACATGTGAAGTGATAGTCCCCCCACCGCCACCCCCCCCCCCACCCCCCATGATAGGAACATGTGAAGTGATAGTCCCCCAAGGTGAGACTAAACACACAAAGTGTGGCCTTTCCTTTTTATTCCCTGCCACGTTCCTCCAAATGTCAGACATTACTCTCAAATGTCATTCACAAGCACCCTCACCCACAATTCACATACACACTCTCTTCCCTTCTCTCTCTCCCTGTCTCTTTCTTCCTCCCTCCCCCCTCTCTCTGTCTCTTCCTCTCTCTGTTTCTTTCTCTCTCTCTTCCTCTCTCTCTCTCTCTCTCTCTGTCTTTTCATATCTCCTTCTCCCTGCCTCTCTTTCTCTCTGTCTCTTCCTCTCTCCTATCTCTGTTTCTTTGCTTTGTCTCTTTCCACTTGTCATGAATAACCATCAATCTGTTCATTTTGTCATATTTGTTCTGTCTCGTTTGTCCTTTTGTCTTTTTCTTTGTCCGTCCTTCCATGGCGTTAAGGCTTCGGAGGTTCAGGAGGAGGAAGGAACAGAGGAGGAGGAGGAGGGAGAGAGAGATACCACCCCAAATGATTGGATTAGAGATTGAGGGTGTCATTGTGTCATTGTGAATGGGTGAGAAACCATGGTAGTGATTAGAAGTAGCAGTGTGTGTGTGTGTGTGTGTGTCCCAGAAGTCTTCAGGGTTAGATCAGAACATTGCATTGTAGATACCTTTCTTTGTACAGTCATAAGACTCAATAACCCTCTTCTCATCAATGCAATTACATCATGGATCAACCCTGATCTTTTCTTGCAATATGAGTAGAGCATGTTCATTTCAGTGTTGTCATTACCACACACAAGACATATGCTCATACATATGCTCAGTTACAGCAGGTAGGGTGACAGTTTGATTTGATTTTCTATGGATTTCAACACGGAGGTGACACAACCATTTTCTTGTGCCATACTGTCACCACAGTCACTCTGTCATCAACTCCAGATCAGTGATGACAATCAACAACATCTTCTAATGGCTCCTCTCTCCTTCTTGTCTCCTGTTTGTTCTACAGCTTTTCCAGATCCATGGGTCCCGGATGTAGACCCTAACCCTAACCCAGATCCATGGGTCACAGATGTAGACCCTAACCCTAACCCTAACCCAGATCCATGGGTCCCAAATGTAGACCCTAACCCTAACCCAGATCCATGGGTCCCGGATGTAGACCCTAACCCTAACCCAGATCCATGGGTCCCGGATGTAGACCCTAACCCTAACCCAGATCCATGGGTCCCGGATGTAGACCCTAACCCTAACCCAGATCCATGGGTCCCGGATGTAGACCCTAACCCTAACCCAGATCCATGGGTCCCGGATGTACACCCTAACCCTAACCCCAACACTGATGTTCTGTTTGGATTGGATTTATTTTTCTTCTGTTACCGGAATATCTGTCAAATAATTTACTGTATCAAAGATTATCAGAAGGCACTCCGTACAGCCAGCATCTGCTTAGAGACTCCCAGTCCTAACTTGAGATGTGGATAAAGACAATATTTTAGTTCTTTTAACCATTGAGGCCAAGTCTAGTAGTAAATCTTAGTAAAAGTAACATTTTGACCAAAGATCAGAGGAGAAGTCAAATAAATCTTGAGTTACTGTAATCAATTTCTAAGTCGACTATTATCAGTGCCTAGGGGTGCGATGGTTGGTGTCAGACACTGACCGCAAATATTCATCCTTCTCACATGCTCATCTTCTGTAGAGCTCTCTGTGTCTCTGTGTCTCTGTGTCCATGTGTGTGTTCAGAAAAGATCACACTCACTTTGAAATGTGTCCTTGTTTATACCACATAGTCTGTCTGAAATCTTCAGTCTCAGTGTCACCAGACACTCACATGCAGAACATGTAACCCCTGAGGCGTGTGCATCAGAACACGTAACCCCTGAGGCGTGTGCATCAGAACACGTAACCCCTGAGGCGTGTGCATCAGAACACGTAACCCCTGAGGCGTGTGCATCAGAACACGTAACCCCTGAGGCGTGTGCATCAGAACACGTAACCCCTGAGGCATGTGCATGCTCAGCAGTCCTCTGGTCCAGAGGTGGCCCTGGTCCAGAGGTGGCCCTGGTCCAGAGGTGGCCCCGGTCCAGAGGTGGCCCCAGGGCAGAGGTGGCCCTGGTCCAGAGGTGGCCCCAGGGCAGAGGTGGCCCCAGGGCAGAGGTGGCCCTGGTCCAGAGGTGGTCCCGGTCCAAAGTTGTCCCCGGTCCAGAGGTGGTCCCGGTCCAGAGGTGGCCCTGGTCCAGAGGTGGTCCCAGGGCAGAGGTGGACCTGGTCCAGAGGTGGCCCCAGGGCAGAGGTGGCCCTGGTCCAGAGGTGGCCCTGGTCCAGAGGTGGCTCTGGTCCAGAGGTGGCCCTGGTCCAGAGGTGGCCCCTGGTCCAGAGGTGGCCCCTGGTCCTACTGCCATGCCATGCTGTCTTGTAGAGCTGCTGGCTTGTAGAGCTGCTGGCTTGTAGAGCTGCTGGCTTGTAGAGCTGCTGTCTTGTAGAGCTGCTGGCTTGAAGAGCTGCTGGCTTGTAGAGCTGCTGTGTTGTAGTGAAAGATGGATTGAGAGACACTGACGTGGAAGAGTGACACGATAAGGGGTTGATTTCCTGTTGGTTTGCATTGGTTTATGTATGTCTGAATCCAAATAGTTATTGAACTACTAAAAAATCGCCCTTTGTCTCCTTTCCAGATATTGTATTTAAAGCCTGCTGATGGACTTCTACTTTTAGTTCTATTTTTTGAATGGTAGCGGCTCGGATTGTCTGAATATTTAATCCAGTTATCCTGTCAAATGTAATGACACTCAATATGAGCCCTTAGCATGTCATGCCCCCTACTGATCAGTCATGTCACTCAGGGGTGTGTGTGTGTGTGTGTGTGTGTGTGTGTGTGTGTGTGTGTGTGTGTGTGTGTGTGTGTTACCAGCATTTGACTCTCCGGCACAGATCAACAGTGGACAGCTGTCAATCTGATTGGTGTCACAGGGTGATCAGGCAATCATTAACTATAGACAATCTGAGACTCAGAAAGCTGTCATCACGACTGACCAATAGTCTTTTGCCATGACATCAGTAGGTAGTGTGTCAGGCAAGAATGACAAAGTTCTGGAAGCAGGGGCGTCGTTAGCCCTGGTCTTCAGCCCCCCTAAATAATTATCGGGATTATTATCGGGCCGCCGAAGAAATACGATAATTAATAACATTTTATTTCGAAAATTTACCGGATGCTCTCGGTTAAATGTCGGTAACTTGAACGTCAAAAATGTAACCCACAAGTTCGAAAAACGAGTAAAAAACGGACGTCTTTGGGAATCGCTGGCTAGCTCGCTCGAACCCCCTCTGATTTCTGAGATATGGATATGTGTGCCTTGATTTGAAAAAAATGCCATAAGGTTATGATGTTCTTTTGAAAGGAATCTAAACATTTGATTTACATTTCATAAAAGTTCTGGAATCTGTGTATGATATGTGTTGTCATAGCAACACACTGTGACACTAACACATTCTACACATGGGACAGTCATAACACAATATTGATCCAGATCCATTAGGACCTTTTTTTCCTCTTTCTTTGACATTTTTGTTGGCTTCATCCTTTCTTTTTTAACTACATGTATCAGTCATTGTTGATGTTTTTAAATATGTAGTTTTTGCAGTTCAGGGAGGTTTTCTTATTTTGCTTTTATTTATATGAATATTGTGTAAATATCTTAATGTCTTTGGATTAAATTTCATTTTTTAAATGTGATTATTTATTAAGACCACTTGGCCTCACAGAAAAATATTTTGTTAATTTTTTAGTGGAATAGGAATGTGTTTCTGTTAAAGACTTCATGTTTAATAGACAGTCTTACATAAAATGTTGTCATCCTATCGAATAGGAAGGTTTGTAACAAAGCTGAATCTGCTGTACTATTGGAAACCCCAAAGAGTAGGTCATAGTTCACAGTTGACTGAAATTTGAACGCATGTTTGTCTACTTACCTTTTTATAAATGTTCTTTAGCATGAGCAACTTTTAAAATGTTTTCATACATGTTGTTTCTGTGTACTTAAAGGACCTAAAGTAGTTTTAACTATTAGTCGTAACATCCGCTGCCCTTACTACGAGAAGAGATTAGTTTTTGCAGCGCAGAGCTGTTTTTACAGTTCCTGTAGTTGGCAAACAACAGTTGTGTAAGTCTTGTAAGTTTACATTAAGTCAAAATTGATAGTAAAATATCAAAGTTGATGCTGACATGTGTCAGTAAGTCTTTTCTTGCTCCCAATTCTTTTTCCACATGTAATTAAACATGTTGGTACTGGTGTGTAAGATCTTCCCTCATTAACCTTCAGAAGTGGCCTCAGTTACATGGACATTAACATACATAACAAGACACAGTGTTTTAATGATGCTACATTACAGGATTCCTCAGACATGACTCTAGAATTGTATTGACTCGCTATATATATATTATTTTTTTTACAGCTCACAGAAACAATGTTGTCAACTTCATTCGAATATTTACATGATTTCTACCTTATGTAAAGAACCTATGATGTTATAGATGTAAATGAAATGTATGATAATCACAGAAATAAAGTTTTGAATGTCCTTTCTTTTTAAAACCAGAGATCGCTAAACGGTGTCTTTAATTTCAAATAATCCTTCGGATGATTCTCATTGGCTGTACAACACTTCCATTTTTGTGATAATTGGTTTGACTCGACTGACATCACTACAGGTGGGTGGTGCAGTGGTTGACAGTGGCCAGGTGGAGGTACTCAGGCTCTGGCTGGTCCTCATCCTCCACCTGCTCGCTCTCCTTATCCATCTTCTTCTGCCTCATGGAGAGGGTCTTCCTCTTCATCATGACCTCTGACCCCAGAGAGCGCTTATCCAGACAGTCCTGGATCATCTGGGCCAGGTCTTGCTGCAGACGCTGAAAGTTCTCTCTGAGAGGATAGAAATGAAGATGGCAGACAGGGCTAAGATGAGGAAGGGCTATGAAGAAATCATTACTAGGTTGATAACGAAGTTATGTTGTAGCTCATGTGAAAAGTAAATGTGTTTAGCAATGCTCAAACAATATGTTGTGACATTACATGAGAAGGATGTTATAGAGCGGAGGATGTTATAGAGCGGAGGATGTTATAGAGTGGAGGATCTGCTGACTCACGCTGTAGGAGGTGTGGGGAGGTTATAGTCTTTTCCTGTTTCACCTGTCAACCAGTAGGTCGTCTCAATACCTTTACCCTGTAACACACAAATACATTCATGTTACACACAAACAGTGAGGCAGCTTGTTATGGAGTTGGCTGTAGTTACCTTCAGGTAGGTCTCTCCTCTGGCCTCATACTTACCTTCAGGTAGGTCTTTCCTCTGGCCTCATTCTTACCTTCAGGTAGGTCTTTCCTCTGGCCTCATTCTTACCTTCAGGTAGGTCTCTCCTCTGGCCTCATTCTTACCTTCAGGTAGGTCTCTCCTCTGGCCTCATACTTACCTTCAGGTAGGTCTCTCCTCTGGCCTCATACTTACCTTCAGGTAGGTCTTTCCTCTGGCCTCATTCTTACCTTCAGGTAGGTCTTTCCTCTGGCCTCATTCTTACCTTCAGGTAGGTCTCTCCTCTGGCCTCATTCTTACCTTCAGGTAGGTCTCTCCTCTGGCCTCATACTCAAACTTGCAGTTTGTCCTCCTCAGGATGTTGATGGTCGGCTGACTGACATGGATCCTCAGAGCTGTAGGGAAGGAGGGTGAGAGAGGATGTAAGGAGAGAATAGAGAGAGAATAGAGAGTGGGCTAAACCCCCATATTTACTACACCTGGCTCTACCCCTGGTTGCTGTTTGCTGTTTTTGAAGACATGTTGTCTAAATTTTTGATTATGTCATGATTGTACTGGTTGATTGGTTGTTGTTTACGTACGGTGGCCTGTAGACTCCATACGAGAGGCTGTGTTAACAGTGTCCCCAAACAGGCAGTACCTGGGCATCTTTATTCCCACTACTCCAGCTGCACAGGGACCTAGACACACAACCTGAGTTCAGCTTGAGAGAGTGGAGTGTGATCATTACAATCAGTGCCACCCTGTCATTGAGATGAGGTCAGTCAGTGCCAGTCTGTACCTGAGTGGATCCCCATGCGAATCCACACAGGCAGACCAGGCAGATGCCGGAGCTCAAAGGTGCCCATGAACTCAACGATGTCCAGCGCCATGCGAGAGATGTCTACTGCATGACGGGTGCCGTTTCGTCGAGGCAGCCCAGATGCTACCATGTAGGCATCCCCTATTGTCTCCACCTGAGGGTTGGAGGACGAAGAGGGAGAAAGGGTCAAATGGATTTTCTGGTTTTGCTCTTTTAAGAAAAGATAAACTGCAAGACTGTGAGGAGAATTCAAGAGGCTGAGTGTAAAGAGCCACAACTGTGAAGACATTGGATGCTGCAGCAGTAGCACTTGTAAGAAAGGAAATCGCTTTTTTAAGTACCGTATTTTCTGGACTATAGAGGTTAGGGTTAGGGTTTAAAGAGAAAAATGTTGTACTGTAAGTGTTTATTCATCTATCTGAACTGATTGTTTCCAAACAGTGTCTTTAACACGGCAGTTAAAGTGCTGATCAAACAAAACAGAAAAGTAATTGATGGTTTTATTCATCTTCCTCCTGTGCACTAAAATCAAGTGGCTTCATTTTTATTCCTCCTGCGTACTGAAACCACTGAACACCAAACTACTGTCACTTATCATCTTCCTCCTGCACACTGAAGCCACTGAAGTCAGGCTGAAGAAAGATTCATAGAAAAGCCGCATCTCTGTATTAGCTGCATGGTTCAAAGCTTGGACTAAGGTGTTGCACTACCTTGTAGACATCGTGGTTGTCCAGGATGCTGTCGAAGCTCTTGTAGATGTCGTTCAGCATGTCGACCACCTCCATGGGAGTGCTGTAGTGGCACAGTGTGGTGAAACCCACAATGTCACTGAAGTACACCGTCACCTCGTCAAACAGCTCAGGTTCCACCACCCCTGTCTCTTTCAGGGAACGCACCACTGGCCTGGGGGAGGGGGGCACTGTCAGTGCAACATATACTGTGTTCTAGAACTACAGAATGTAGAATATTTTGACCTCCTAAAGTGGAGCTGCTGAGGGTTTGAACCTGGATCCCTCTGGACAGACGCACCCTGGGAGCAGCATGAAGTTGAGGCGGTCGGCTCGGTCTCTCTCAGCCTTGTACAGGGAAGTTCTTTCCTCCACCAAGTTCTCCAGATTCCTGGAGTACATCTGCAGACGACGGATTAGGTTGTCCATGTAGCTCTCATTGGCTTGGTTGTGAAGAGCACTGATAGGGTGAGAAAAGGATTAGGGGAGGACAGAGGAAGGTAGGTAGGTTGAAGAGGAAGAAAATAAATGTCACTGCATTCTTCTTGACAAGCCTTAATTATACTGTCAGACCACAAAGGAATTTCTCTTCCATACAATGTTTCAAATCCCACCCAGGACAGAAAAGTGGTTTAAGTCAGCTACCTAAAGATCTTTCCCAGAGAACTCTCAATCTTCTTAAAGTCTGGTCTCTTCTCTGGATCCTCATCCCAGCAGTTCTTTATTAGCATATAAACCTGGGAAAAATGGAATTTCACAAACATCCTACATTCTTGTTTTGTGTTTAGGCTGAATCAAGATGTGTTCTACTAGTTTGATTACCTCAAGCTCTTTCTCTACTGTCGTCTCGAAGTTGAGATCAGGTCTGAAGCATGATGTAATGCTATAATACTGTACTCTGTTGAGTTTTTCTGGGGAGGATTGAAAGAATAATTCAACAAAAACACCAAATTCAGCCAGAAGGTTTCCCTGTGTCCTTTCGCATTAAATTATATTGAAATAGTACATATTTTGATACCATTTTTACACCCAGAACAATAGTTTTTCTGGTTAATTAAAAGAAGGTTTAGAAATTGTGTTCCATTTATTAATACTAATATTGACAACAATGGTTAATACTGTACTGTTGCTCACACCAAGAACCATAAACTTAACCTTCATTTTGTCATTTTGTCCCCATCCTCAATATTGATTTGCTTTTTGTTTGCTATGTAAACGGCAGTGTGAAAGCTATTCATCCTGTATTACCTGCACGATCTGAACAGGCCGCTGTATAGAAGGTGCTTTTCCTGAAGACAATCTCCTGGGCAATGATAGCAAAGCTGTAGACGTCTCCCTTCTGAGAGATCCCCTGTCTTCTCAAGTGCTCTGGGGATGTCCATAGATCTGGAGGACATGAAAGGGAGGAGTGTTAAATGGATGAGATAGGTTTAGGGTTAAGGTTAGGGTTAAGGTTAAGGTTAACCCTAACACTCCTGTGAATCTGCTTCACCTCTGCCAGGATTAAGGATAGTGTTGCAGCCGAAGTCTGTGATCTTAACAACCATGCGGTTGTCCACCACACAGTTAGTGGACTTGAGGCGCCCGTGCACCTGAATATCACTAGCGTGGAGGTAGGACATGCCCTGGGGAGGAATACAGAGCCAGAGAACAAGAAGAAGAGGGACAACGTTGACTGATGAACTTCATCACAATATTTTACGTTACAATATTAGCTTGGTCAAACATTTTCTGATCAAGCTGACAAAACACATCACACACAAGACAAGGGAAACACCAGCAACTTACCTTGGCAAGGTCATACATGACGGAGATCTTAAACTCCCAGTCCATGAAGGTCTGGTCCGGATAGGAGATCTTATCATTCAAGACATACTGTGTATAAGGACAGGAGACAGTATGATCATGTTTGTGTTTGGTCATGTGTGTGTGAGTGCATATTCATTAGTGAGAGTGCGTGTGAGTGTGTGTTATGTCTCACCCTAAGGGAACCTCTCTCCCCATACTCAAACACCCCAAACACTCCTTCTTCACATTTGACAGTGCCATAGAACTTTGTCAGGTTGTAGTAGTCTATTTGAAGAAGCTGTAGTTAAAGGGGGTGGGTTATTTTCTCAAGCTCAGCACTGAATGCTGAATGCCCTGTACAGATCCTGTGGTGTCACTCTTACACTGTTGAGCTCAATCCTCTGGCTCTCATTGAAGTTCCCATCGGAGTGTTTCAGTTCCTTCAGAATCACCACCTGAAACCATGGTCACAGCAGAAGACAGAGAGTTGGAGCTGAGCTACAAGGAGAAGAGACTCAGACCCAGCGAGCTCTTAAAACTTTAATGATGTGTGGTTTTAGACTGCAAGGTTCAGCAAAGACACAGTTACCTTCTTATCATAGCGAGCGCGGCGAATTTTGAGGGCTTTCATCTGGTTGTCTTCAATCTGAGGAACACACAGAGGGACAGTAGAGGAAAGATGGACACAGTGGAGGTTTATCCTGAGTGGATGACACATCAATGAGACCTGTGGTACACAGTATGTGCTCAATCCTCATCAACCTTTCTTCTGACCTTGAGAGACACCAGACTACGTTCATTTTGGTCCAGTAGAGAAATAAGGTCAGAGGGGATGTGAGACCAGCGCTTTCTCATCTTGCGATTTATTTTGTTCTGTCTGGAATAGCAGTAACAAGGTCAGGTCTCCCTCCACCATTTAGCAGACAGGTGTGCAGGTAGTTCCCTAAGAGACAGACTGTGCTGTACCAGCTGATTATGTCTCACCTGTAGAAGATGAAGGCGATGGAAGCCACTACTACCACAGTGACGGCCAGAATGATCATTATGATGTCTTGTATCTTCAGACCTAAATACAGCGGTACAACAGTCACTCCTCAGCCTTGCAAATGACTGACCCCAGATATTACACAATGACTTGAAAGTCTACCCTGGTAATATGTCACAGGATTGATTTCTCGTTAATAAGGCTGGAGTTGGAACTCAAATGAAAGCTAATAAATAGTATCCAGTGGCTGGACATGAAGGTCCAGAATGAGTGGATGAATATAAACACCTGCCTGGGGAGGGAGACTCCTCTGGAAGGCCTTTGGTCCAAATAAAAGATGGGTTTGTTTCTTCTATAGTGGTGCGATTGTTTGTGGTATCAAAGATATACAGAGTTTCATACTGGAGAGAAGAAGGATGCCAACACAGGAATCTTAAGTAATCACATTCAAAAGAGTTTCAAGAGAGAGAAAGTACTGCAGTCCGTATACAATCTACCTTGTTGTCTGTGGTTGTGTAGATGATTGAGAAATTCACATCTCTGTCTCCATATTCATCAATCTTATAGTGACCAGCGATACCTGGAAACACATCCAATAACCAAGTGAATGCAGGCTTTCACATACTAAAGTCCAACATTATCAATCAGTGTCAGTACTGAGCGCGAACACACCATCAAAGGACACGTCCCTGAAGTGGTTGATGTTGACAAACTCCATGTTCAGCAGTTCATACGATGATGCGGTTGTGTTCCGGAGGTTCCTCATTACCTGACCAACTAGCAGCACAGCATCATGGTACGCTGCTACATAGTCGTTCATCTGGAACAGAGAGGGTGTTAGTGAGACTTGTTTGGAATGTTAGTTGCTTGGTACGACCTCAGGTTAGGACTGCAGAACTAATATCTTACTGTGAAATTGTCACTAGAGCCTATAGTGTAGTTCCTGGTGTTGGGCATGGTCAACACTAATACATTCTGCATGGCTTCCATGGACTGCTTGTTTGTGTAGTATTGATCACTGAAAATTGACATGGTTAGTTGGTTATTAAAATTCGCATTACATACCATGTAATACTATTATGTTCATGTGAATGTGCTATTGCACTGATATCTTTGTGTGTCTGTGTTTGGGGTGTTTACTAACTTAAACAGATCGATGAGGAGGAACACAGTTTCACTGTTGGCCCGTGTGCTCCCATTTTTCAGTTCCACAATGTCATCTGGTGTTCCACATACTATGAACACTGAGTCAACAAGGGTCAGAATAAGAGTAATAATTCGAGTAATATGGTTAATGGGTAACCACACTGACATACATCTTATACCTGACAGTTGCCCTAGTGTGTGTTAGAGAGGCCAGTTCAGGAGAACAGACACAGATAAACTCACAATTGCTTTTTCTGGATTTGGAGTTTATTTCTTGTCTGAGTTCACCAATGCTGCGTAAAACTGTCCTTGAAACGTTTGAGGAGAAGTGGGCAGAGTCAGCATCCAGTGCATTAATATACCTGCAGAGAAACGCACATGGTCACTTAGTCTACAGAATCACTGAGGATGAAGAGATTTTAACTTTCACTCATAATAGTATCCAACTTTGAAACATGTAGAATCAAACCACAAATCACTGAAGTTTTTCCCAGTTCTACCACATACTTTACCAGAAGCAATCTTCTGTGTTCTGCTCCTTCTTGTAGAGAAAAGCTTTGGTCCATTTGGGCTTGATATGATCCTGGTAGTTCCAGAACTCTATGAAGAAGTTAGAGAGCTTGCGGGCGGGAGGGAGAACCCGAGTCAGGTTAGCCTTGTAGTCACACGACAGACCAAAACTCCCAGCTGAAATGATGGGTATGCTGAGATCCAGCCCAATCTCCAGACTAGCACAAAAAGAGAACAGTTTTACATGTATACAGACCACAAACATTAGAAACTTGAGTACACATCCTTGATCTTTCAGACGGAGACAATGACAAACAGAAACACTTACTCCACCATGTGGAAAGTAGCATAAGTACAGGTAGGACCAAGCAGAACACAACCTAGCCGTCCTGAAAACTGAAACAAAGATTGAGTTAATAAATATTCATTCCTTTATATAATATACTTGTGTGTGTGTGTGTGTGTGTGTGCGTGTGTGTGTGTGTGTGTGTGTGTGTGTGTGTGTGAGAGTATTCACAGTTAGTGTATTAGTCCACATGTACTCACAGTTAGGCTCTTGAGAGTGTGTACACCTTCACATGTGCTACTGCTGCAGCCTTTTCTCCAGTACAAGTCGGTCTCAAATCCATTTTTAGTGAAAGTCAGATTGTGCTCTACATTGGGAGAAGGAAACATGCATGGAGACACAGACAGAAAGACAGGTGGAAAGACAAGAACTGACGCATATAAGTTGAGAATGTTGAAAGTTTAACCAACAGGTATTTTATATGTTGGGACTTTAATTGCTAACTAAATAGAAACATTGATCTTATGTAATATCCTTACTGTAATGGTTCTGCTCAGAGTCCAGTTCCACTGCTCTCTCCACTCCAGGACCCACGAGCTTCATGCTCCAGGGGGAGAAGTCGTCCTCGAGCAGAACCACGTTAATGACGGTTCTGTTCAGGCAGCTGTTCTGTTCTGACACGTGCAGGAACCAGAACCAGAACCAGAACCAGGACCAGACCAGCAGCCTCCATTTCTTAACAGCCATCAGACGGAGTTCACACGGTCTCTTCCCAGTTATTATTTTGGGTTGTTGTTGTTGTTGAGTCCTTAGTTAAAAACAGGTCTTCGTATTTGGGATGATGGTAGAAGTCCATTAATTTTAATGAATTCAAAGAAATTCTTTGAAACGTCCATTAATAATGAAAATAGTATCGACAAGGCTAAATATGATTTAATTTAAAGTAATAGAAAACCAGTTGAACAGGAAAATTAAATCAAAGAATGTCATTTTCTGAGCTACAAATGAGCAAAAAATGCTAATGTTGTGTTATTAGCAGACGGTTCTAATGAATACACACCTGTGTTGGTCCTTAAGGTCTTCTCACCTGTCTGTTCCGTGTTGTCACGTTAATGAACAACTGGCACCGACACACACAACACACTCAACACACACAAATACACTCAACACACTCAACACACTCAGCAGAGGGTTTGGCGGTGGAGGTGAGACAATTGGTTCTTCTCACAGTTGTTCAAAGGTACAAATCAATACACAGATACACGTTCACACACATGCTCACATCCAGACGCACACAACTTGTCTCGTAAAAGTAGCCTGCAGACATCAAAATCATATAGAGTTTATGGAGGTGTGTAAATGCAGGACAAGTGCTGACAGAATCGTATAACCTGTTCCCGTTTGACACTGCCAATTTAAATGAAGACACTGAATGAGAGTTATTCTCTGGCCAGCAATATATAATGCAGTAATAACTCGAATATGAATATGTGTGTGTAAGAGAGAGAGAGAGAGGAGAGAGACATAGAGAGAGAGGGGGGGGGGAGGGAGAGAGAGCGAGACAGAGAGAGGGAGAGAGAGAGGGGGAGAGAGAGGGAGAGAGAGACAGACACAAAGCGATAATAGTGAGTCAGAAAAAAAAGTTTCAAATAGAGAACAATATGTATGTGGGGAGGATAAAATAATTCAGTAAACACATAGTGGGATGAAAACCAGAGAGAAAAAGAGAGACGCACTTAGATCAAAGGTTGACAGAACCATAAACCTGCACCACTCCTGGATAAACTCCCTCACCATAAAAACATGACAGATTGTGTTTTCTCCCATAAAGTGTTAGTTGTCTGTGTGTCTCCTCAGCAATAACCAATCACCTCAGATATAGTATCACTCCAACCAATTACACTGATATTACACTTGTTTAATTGGTATGTATGACTACTTTGGTATTGTTTGACTCTAAAAGCTATTGTACTATGTATGTATATATATGCTGTAAAGGATTTCTCAAGATCTTATTTTCAGAAGTGTTTTATAATGGACTTGTCACGCTGAATGGAATTGTATTTCAATGTTACCTTCACACATCAGACACACAGAGATACATGTATTGATTTTATAATCCTGGTGACTGGCCAGTATAACACCAACAGATCATTGATTTCTCAACCACACTGCACTGATTGTCATTGTGGGATGAACATACAATCCACACACACTGTCTCTCTCTCTCTCTCTTTCTCTCCCTCTCTCTCTCTGTCTCTCTGTCTCTCTCTCTGTGTCTCTCTCTGTCTCTCTCTCTGTCTCTCTCTTTCTCTGTGTCTCTCTCTCTCTCTGTCTCTCTCTGTCTCTCTCTCTGTCTCTCTGTCTCTCTGTGTCTCTCTCTATCTCTCTGTGTCTCTCTCTGTCTCTCTCTGTCTCTCTCTTTCTCTGTGTGTGTCTCTCTCTCTGTCTCTCTCTGTCTCTCTATCTCTGTCTATCTCTCTCTCTGTCTCTCTGTGTGTGTGTCTCTCTCTCTCTCTGTCTCTCTCTGTCTCTTTCTATGTCTCTCTCTCTCTGTCTCTCTCTTTATTTCCCACGGTTTCACTACACAAGATCAAATAAATCACAGTGACATTTCAAGGAGAACAGAATGGTAGCGTCTCACAAGGTGTGTTTGCCTGTTTATGTGTGTGCGTGTGTTTGTGTGTGTGTGTGTGTGTTAGAGAGAGTAATCTTGTTTCCAATATAGCAGGCCCTTCATTAGGTCCTAATACAAGCTTTAAAGGGTAACCTTGTTTACTGACCCAGATAGCTTATCAGCATGTCTGCTAGGTTGGGTGTGTTTTGTGTGCCACAGGTCCACAAGTTCACCAAATAATGGAAAACCTAGATCTGTGTGTCAGGAAGAAGTGAAGAAATAATTTCAGAGATTGTGTTGGCTCAGGTTTTTTTGTTTGGTCAAATCGTGTAGGGTAAGGTAAAAAAAATCAATCTGGAAGGGTGATTGTTGATGGTCTTTGGAAGGAGAGAATGGTATCCAGCAGTTGATTCTGTCTGCCCTCTAGTGGGGAACATCTGGTACTGAACCATAGTGGCACTTTTTAAAAACACTGTTAAAGGCATGATTATGATGTAAAAAACCCATAGAAATGTCCTCACCGTAGTGTGAATAAAGTAGTAACTTTTTTTATTTTTATGTTATTCAAATTATAATACAAAATGACAGCGTTCACTATGAGTCTACCCAAAAATACATGTGAAACACAAAACATACATTATTACTGCGTCTTACAGTATGAAAAAAAAATCGAACTTGTCAGTTAGGATACAATTTATTAGACTAAAAAGTGCACAAAAACATGAAAATCATGTTTCAATCAATACTTAAATTAACAGTGTGCGTAAAGATGTGCAATATTAGTTGGGAGGTCATGGGTTTTTTACGAACATAAAATGTATACATAATCTTGTACACTAATAAGTGCTTTTTTTACAGCGTTAAGCATGAGCTAAACATGAGCTAAGCATGAGCTAAACATGAGCTAAGCATGAGCTAAGCTTAAGCTAAACATGAGCTAAGCATGAGCTAAACATGAGCTAAGCATGAGCTAAACATGAGCTAAACATGAGCTTAGCATGAGCTAAACATGAGCTAAGCATGAGCTAAACATGAGCTAAACATGAGCTAAACATGAGCTAAGCATGAGCTAAACATGAGCTAAGCATGAGCTAAACATGAGCTAAACATGAGCTAGGCATGAGCTAAGCATGAGCTAAACATGAGCTAAGCATGAACTAAGCATGAGCTAAACATGAGCTAAGCATGAGCTAAGCTTAAGCTAAACATGAGCTAAACATGAGCTAAACATGAGCTAAACATGAGCTAAGCATGAGCTAAGCATGAGCTAAACATGAGCTAAGCATGAGCTAAACATGAGCTAAACATGAGCTAAATATTATCTTAGCATGAGCTAAACATGAGCTAAACATGAGCTAAACATGTTCAATGCTGAACAACTTTGTACCAAGTGGTGTCAGGTCAGTTTCATAGTGTGTATAGTTCAGTAGGTTACACCAGCCTTAGGTTGCTACAGATTATCAGTAAATGCTCATAAGTAGCATAACCTACATTCCCTGTAATAGATAATGGAATAAATATGTTTCCAAATAAATAATAAACAAACCTAATGAAAAACTTCTGAAGTTTGCTGCTCATTGTTTTTCACAGTTGTCCATAATACCACCAACTGTCGTTTCTAGACTAGAAAACCAACCCAACTCTATTCTTGTCTACTTACTTTAGTCACACTCTCAAGACTTGTCTACATTCTATAGCTCAAGTCTATACTTCATCCTCTGGTTCCTGTCCTCTTTCCCCCCTTTATCTTTTCCTTCTGATCTCTCTTTCTTCACTTTTCTCACTCTGTCCATCCACAGAACCCAGACTCCAAAACTACCTTCAAACCTCCAAGGTCTTCAGACCTGCAACCTTGAGACCCACAAGGTCCTCTAACCCCCAGACCCTATAGCAGCCTATGAGCTAATGATCTGTCCAGACCAGGTCTCATGTTTGATACCTGGGGCCAGGTGTGTGAGGACCACCTCCACTGCCTGTAACTTCTGGTTCTTGGGAGGGATGGGGCAGACTTTGTAGGTGACCTCATCCCCCTCCATCGGAACATATTCCCCATCAATGCTGAAAAGAAAGAGGGGAGGTCTATCAGACATTACATTAGTATGCAATATGCAGAGGATATAAATGACCAGAGAAAAAAGGGAGATTTGAGGTTTCATTGTTAAACAATAATAATAATAATAATAATGATAATAATCATCTAACCCTGTTACAGGAAAACCCTGTGTCAGCAGTGCATTATGGGTCTGTTTGAATACTGTCATCAAGAAGCCAACTCACTCAGAGATGTGAACAAAGATGTCCTCCCCACCGTGGGAGGGCCGGATGAAGCCATGACCCTGTGACCTGGAGAAGTTCTTACACACCCCCTTAAATACAGGGCCTGACGTAGCTCGCACAGTCCTGGGAGGAGAGGAGAGAGAGAGAGAGAGAGAGAGAGAGAGAGAGAGAGAAGGAAGGAAGGAAGGTGAAGGGGTGGAAAAATATAGTATAGTAATAAAAAAGTCCTCATACATCCTACCTAATGCAACTTCTCAGCAACATGAACAGGCAATACAACACACTCACACATCACCACTACTCTGTCTGACTTACGCTGAGTATGTGCGGGTACGTTTGGTGGGCAGGGGACTGGGCAACTCTCCAGAGTGGGGTGGTTTCCTCTCTCTCTCCCACACTCTGCTGCCCTCCCTCAGGAAAGGGAAGGACAGGGCCAGAGGGGAGCGGGGGGACGGCAGAGGCATGGGGGAGTCCGCTGGGGAGGAGGGTGTGGACTCTGCCATTTCAGTCAAGTTGAGGGGATAAGTGGAGGGTTGGAACACTGCCTCAGGTGGGCAGCAGCTGGGTAGACAGGATTACACTGTCCACATGGCAGACATGTTGGAAGTGTGTGTATGTGTGGTGTTTGTGTTCTGTGTGTGTGTGTGTGTGTGTGAGAGAGAGAGAGAGAGAGAGAGAGAGAGAGAGAGAGAGAGAGAGAGAGAGATGGAATGAGAGAAGGTGTGTTAGTGTGTGTGAAGAGTAGTTTATGAGCGGCCGAGCAGTTTTCCTGTACAACAGAAAGGGTGATCAGGAAAGAGAGACAGAGAAATGAACATGAGACCACTAAAGATGTCATCCTTCACAAGCAGAAAAACAATCTGAGGTTGACAGGGGAGTCAGGAAGAGCGAAGGATGATGATAACCAGCAGAACAGAACAAGCACTGATCTCACTATAGCAAGACTATGTATTCCTGTCTTGACCAGGCCACTGCCACCCTGAATACATGAAGATACTGGTTTCCTCAAACAGGAGGTCATTATAATCTTGTTTTAGTTTGTGTTCATAATCCACAGACATACCGATTATTATACGCAGTGTTAATATCATCTCTTTTAGGGGTTTGATGATTGCTGTCTTGAGAGTATCACATCATTTTGCAACTGGATTCCGTGCAATAATTTTGTGTGTTATGAGTAAGCCACTTTATATTGCTATCACTCTATATAAATTATATTTAGCTGAATGCATGTACAAGGGTTATTTAGCCTCATCAGGGCATTTTACTCTGTGGTTAGTGTGTGTGTATTTGTGTGTGAGAGAGGTGAGAAAGAGAATGTAATTGGCAGTATGGTAGCAGCCTGCCCCTCACTAGGTTAGGGTGGAGACAGACAGACCGGCTGGGTTAGGATGGAGACAGACAGACAGACAGACAGACTGGGTTAGGGTGGAGACAGACAGGCAGACTGGGTTAGGGTGGAGACAGACAGGCAGACTGGGTTAGGGTGGAGACAGACAGGCAGACTGGGTTAGGGTGGAGACAGACAGGCAGACTGGGTTAGGGTGGAGACAGACAGACTGTCTGGATTCTGATTTTATTTTGATTGCAGCACAGATAAACAGATGACTGTGCTTTATATCTGCCCACAGGTGGTGCATTTGTTATTTCCACTTTCCAGTATTGGAGTCTATTATGATCTGGTTACCCTCATTTTCACACCAGTACTATTATTATTATTATTATTATTATTATTATTATTATTATTATTATTATTATATAATCCTACACTGTCACCCTGTGTCCACCTGACCGGATATGAAAGCAGTTTGATAGAATCACATGAAACGTTTAAACCAGAAAAGAGTATAGATGATTAGAAAACGAATTTTAATAAGCAACATGATTAAATGATGTACTGACAGTATCATTCTATGTTCTATTTAGGATCGTTTTACAAAGCTAAGCCCGGAGGGAAGACAAGGAATATAAAAGAGAAAAGCTCTTTATGTCAACATGCACCTCCCTGTTCAGCTTCATCAGTATGAGAGACACGAAATACTGGAGTATCCAGTGAATCTGAAAGATCTTTTACCGTCCTGTGTTGTTTTAACTGTCGGGAAAAATAAAAGAGCTCGAAAGTCTTCTGTCAGCTTCCTGATTCCAGAAGGTTCTTGTTTCAGCACTAGACAGAGTTAAGGTTACTAACATGTTTATAGGGTTAGAGAGCTTCTGTGTTAACATGTTTATAAACATGTTCCTGACCTGAACACACATCTACAGTCCTGATCACAATCCAATTCCAATCACAACATTAACAGGATCTTAAAACATGTCAAACGTATTGATCGAGTATCTTACCGTAAAATGTCAGGTCGTTTTTCTCAAACGAAAAGATGTTGGATTCCTGGTCAGTTCTGCAATTATGTTTATAGACAATCTAACAAATGTCCAAATAAGAAAGAATGTGCGACTGCAAGTCTGAAAGATCCTCTGGTGTCAGATCCTGGAGGATGGACATTATAAAGCCGCATGTCTATGGGAGGGTTAAAGAAAAGAAAGAGTTGAGCTGGGAGGAGGGATGAAGGGTCACAATGAAAGAAGGGCAGCAGGTTCAAGGTTTGTGTGTTAAAAGTGAGTGTTGTGGAATCATGTTGTGAAGGCTTTTCCAAAAACTAAACTGAAAAATAACACCTAAAAATAATAATCCACACAATACTTACATACAGGTAAATTCATTTAAATGTCACTTTATTTTACAACCCATTGCAACTGAATACACCTCATTTCTGCAATGCAGGGAGAGGAAATCATATTTAAATATACATGGAACCAGACTTATAGCAGGGTCAGAGGAGGGGGTGATGATAATAAGTTAACATGAAAATATCAGAATAGTTTGAAGTGTGTATATTCTGTCCACAGGTACTGTGTAGGGCTGGGGGGTGAAGAGGAAACTAAAGGTAGAATTCTGTCTAACAGTGGTAGAGAACCTCAATCAGTTATCACATCATTCAGAAAAATACAGATTTTTGTAGATGACAGGTGCTCGCATTTAGATAAAAGAAGAGTCGGTCTGCTTGAGCGTGTTCAGCACATGAACACACCCACTGTTGGTAACTGAGGTGAAGTGGGATTTGACACAGAACACGTAAGGAACTCTACTTGAAAGGTGTTCAAAAGGAAGTGGACAAGTGAAGAGGAAGTCACCACAGCCCCTCCTGTCTGACCAAACAGCCATACAAAACAAAAAAGGAAGAAAAGTTCATTAAAATGCACATCTTAGCCTTTCTGAGAGAAGACAAATAAATAAATAGTAACTCTCTTAAAACTCTTGAAAGCTTTGACTTGCTTGTTAACAATATGCAGCAGAGAAGTTCCTATGACCTCAGGTAGTGGGAGTGGTGATGGTAGTGAGTGGAGTATGACATACAAGGATCATATAACCACTGATCAATCATCATGTAGAAACATATAATTCTTATCTGGGCTTTAGGACTTTCTAAAATGTGATAATACAGCACAACAAAATAAAGCTGATTGTGTTTACGTGTGTCTATGATTAGAGCTGCTAAGAGACAAGGTGTGAAAAGGAATCACTGACAGTGATCCACTGTATTTCATGGTAAAGTAACTTCAAGTGCTTGAGTTTCACTTGACAGTAGCTTGAAACCTGACCAATCCGTTTTGACCAGCTGTGAAAACATAAGTAGAGCTACAGCTGTGTAACAACAAGCGCTTAAGGTCCAAAAAGGACACAAGCACATGTTCATATAGATGTATGAGATTCTGTGGCAACTTCTCTTTTTTATTCAGTTTCTGTTCTACTAACATCTGCTGGACTAAAAGACACAAGCTCCCTGTCTCTTCTACAGCTCAACATTAGTTCCCATTCTGAGTGATGTAAACAGACCTGTGGATGATGCGTGTGCGTATGAGTCATGTCTACAGGGTTTGGAAGATCATAAAAGTGGTCCAGAAGTTAAATGAATTTGAGCAGTAAATCTACAGGTGTGGCTTTAGTTCTCAAAAAAAAAAAAAACACACTGCTTAAAAAAGGTCATCAGTCCACTCTTCTCCTCCCCCCCTCCCCATTCTGGGGTTAGTAACTCTACACTCTGGAGGACTGTACAACAATCGGACCCTAAATCAGCTGATAACAGCTGCTCCTCTGGTCTGTTACTCTTCCTAGTACACTGCTGAGAGAGAAGCTAAAAGTTCCTGTTAATGCTCTCTCTGAAGTATGTTAGGGTGGGTAACAGTATTTCACCAGTCTACCCTCTCCCCCCTTGTCCCCTGCATCTGAAGAAAACCCCCTTCCTTCTCTCTATAGCCCTCCTTCTCCTCTGTCCCTCCTGTTCCTATCCAGGCCCCTCCTGTTCCTGGGTGTCTCTACTGAAGCTCCTTCATCCTGTTGAGGGCACTGCCAGCCTGGAACCACTCGATCTGCGTCTCGTTGAAGGTGTGGTTGAGTTTAAATGTGTCCTGGGTTCCATCACAGTGTTTCACCACTGCTGTCAGAGGCTGAGAGAAAAAAGACAGAAGAGATGTAAGGGAGGTTGAATAACGAGAGATTCAGTCAATGATTTGGATTCACCATCCTCAGATATGCTGAAATACAGAGGCAGGTTCATATGCTGTGCTTGAATATGACTGTACAACACTGAACCTTGTAAGACACCTTGGACCTACTAGAGCAGGACAGTGATGCACAGTATCAGGGGTGTCCTCACCTGGCCAGGGGCAAACTGTTTCAGTCCTCTGATGGAGAGCTTGTCATCTGGGCGGATCTTGTCATAGTCAGCTGGGTTTTGGAAGGTCAGGGGCAGCATGCCTTGCTTCTTCAGATTGGTCTCTGAAAAACATGATGAATACATGCTGCATTCAAGTTATCCATCATCCATCCATATCAATAACAAAGAACACTGTAACACATTAACATACCGTGAATCCTAGCGAAGCTCTTAACGAGGATGACTCGCCCCCCAAGGTGCCTGGGTTCCAGGGCAGCATGCTCTCTGCTGGAACCCTCCCCGTAGTTCTCATCCCCCACCACCACCCAGGACAGCCCGTTGGCCTGGCAACACATACAGCACACTTAGAACACAGCATAAAAGCAGCTGGGTCTGGGTCTGGTGGACTGTGTGACGCTCACATGAGAAGCTACAACTGGATGAAGAAATCTAAAGTACGGATTGCCAATGGAATGACTGTTCTTAGACCCCCATAAACAGTACAGCACTGAAAACACTGGCTGACAGCTTGGATACAGTGGAGGCAGAGGACAATCCAACAAGCTGATTATTGGTTTTTCATGTTACCTTGTTGAAACTGCTGTTTGTATGATACAATGAGACATTTACCTTGTAGTGACGAGCTACATCAGGCACACCTCCGTACTCTCCTGTCAGCTGGTTCTTAATCTTGTTGATTCCGTCGTTTTCAATGTTGACCGCTCCGATCAAGAGGTTGTTGGAGATGTTGTCAAGGTGACCGCGGAATTTGAGCCAGGGTCCGGCAGCGCTGATGTGATCTGTGGTACATTTCCCCTTCACCTGGGAAGAGAAAACAAAGAGGAGAAATGAGAAATAAAGCAGAAGAGGAATAAGATGCGTCTTTAGCAGTAAAATCATCTTATTACATGATCATGATTGTGATAAATGATTAATTCCCACAGCAGAACACTTATCAACAACAGAATGAGGCTTGTCATCAGACAGCCACCCAGGTCCCCCAGGTCCCCCTAGCACCTCCTGACCTTAATGAGGACCTGCAGGTCATCCAGGTCCTTCCCGTTCCACCTGTCGAAGGGTTCCAACAGCTGCAGGCGGTTGCTCTGGGGGCTGACCTCCACCGTCAGAGCCCCCCCTTCAGCAGGAGGGTGCTGGTAGGTGTCCTGGCCAGGGTCAAAGTCCTTGGCTGGCAGTTCATCACCATGGGGCGGATCCAGCTTGAACTTCTCCCCGTTTGCAGCTGTGAGGTAATCAGTCTCTGGGTTGAAGTTCAGGGTGCCGGCGATGGCCATGGCTGTGACAATCTGGAGGAGATCAACCAATCAAATCAACTTTTATTTGTATAGCAAGAGATTGGGGGTCTGCTTTGGTGCCTGTTATGATAGTGAGTCTGCAGTTGTATGTGTGAGTACCTCTGGGGAGGTGACGAAGGCATGAGTGGCTGGGTTGGCATCATTCCTGGCTGTGAAGTTCCTGTTGAAGGAGGTAACGATGGTGTTCTTTTCTCCCTTCTTTACATCTTTCCTGGATGACAGGAAAAAAAGGACCATCAGACCATCGAAATGCTGTCACCTCACTGCAGAGCACCATGAAGGAGAAGCAGTATGGCTGAATAGCAGTCAGGTCTTACCTGTCCCACTGTCCAATGCAGGGACCGCAGGCATTGGCCATAACCACACCACCTACATCATTAAGGATCTTGGACTGAGGGACAAAACAACATTCCTAGTTATGATGGGCTTCAGTCCACTGCATTGCATGTATTGCCTCATTATATTACTTTTTTTCTAAAAGGTTTACACCGACTACTGGAGATCTATTTAACTGAAACATCTAAAGCTCAGGTCATGCACCACCTATAACCACTGGACCACTGAACCACTGCTATGAGTTCTTGATCCTCCTCATAGTTCTGCGTTAACCCCCCCAGATATCCTCCAACTCACATATCCATCCCTCTCAATGGTGGCCCGGATCTGTTCTGACCCAGGGGTGACGGTGAAGGAAGCTTTACACTTCAGTCCCTTGTCCAGGGCCTGTTTGGCCAAGGAGGCAGCACGTCCCATATCCTCATAGCTGGAGTTGGTGCAGCTGCCGATCAGACCTGCAGGTGATTCAGAAACATGTCAGAGAACATGATGCAGTCAGGTCACCTAAACAAGTCAAGGGTTTTAAAGGTTACACTGACCCACTTTGACCTCTAGGGGCCAGCCGTTCTTCTCTGCGACAGAGCCAATGTCTGACACTAGGTGGGCCAGGTCAGGGGTGAAAGGTCCGTTGATGTAGGGTTTAAGCTGAAGGAGGAGACAGAATAAAGAGAGTTCCTATTACCCAGCCTCATGGTCCATGGTTCATAAACAAGAACACAGGAAAAGGCACACACCTCATCCAGGTTAATCTCTACCAGCTCATCATATTCACAGCCACTGTCCGGCACAAGCAAGTCAGAGTACTCATCAGAAAGAGCCGCAATATCTGCAGGAGAACAAAAGAGAAAAGGAGGAGAGAAAAGGGGGAGAGAAAGAAAAGAGAGAGGGGGATGGGAGAGTTCATAAGGAAAACCCTATATCAATTCTACAGCAGGTTAGTAATGAGCCGACTGGTCTGGGTCCTGTACCTCCACGGCCGGTCTTGTTCAGGTAGGTCCTCATGCGGTGGTTGTAGGGGAACACTGAAGTGGTGGCTCCAATCTCAGCCCCCATATTACAGATGGTCGCCATGCCTGCAACAAATAACAGGGGATTCCTTATACATTGTTATGAATTAGTTAAAAACTGCCTATTGAAGTTCAGTGTATGTAGCCTGAGTTAAGGATTGTGTTTAGCCTAGTTCTCTGACCAGTGCAGGAGATGGAGTCCACTCCTGGTCCATGGTACTCTACGATAGCTCCAGTCCCACCCTTCACAGTAAGGATCCCAGCAACCTTCAAGATCACATCCTTAGGGGAGGTCCAGCCAGACAGGCGGCCTGTCAGTTTTACTCCAATTACCTGGAACACAACAGGAGAGGGGCAGAGATTTCAGATTGTTATAAGAGTCCTCCACGTAAAGGTAATTACAAAACATTATGAAGTTTAATATCTTATCTTCACATCTGCAATAATCTAAACAGAATGCAATTGTTTTTGATTGGAGGACTGGATTATGACACACAGACTGAACATCCTCTCACCTTGGGGCACTTAAGTTCCCAGGGAATCCCAGCCATGACATCCACAGCATCAGCTCCGCCCACTCCAATACAGATAGAACCCAGACCACCCCCATTGGGTGTGTGAGAATCTGTACCAATCAGCATGACTCCTGGGTAGGCATAGTTCTCCAGGATGATCTGGAAATTAAACAGTGTTTTTCATACTGCAAAAACATGTCCAACAGATTCTCTCTCATTAGTGGTGTGTGTGTTTGTTTACTTACCTGATGGATGATTCCAGAGCCTGGCTTCCAAAAGCCAACTCCGTATTTGGCTCCAGCACTGGCCAGGAAATTGTACACCTCCTTATTCACATCCTAAAAAGAAGATGGCACACATAAGGACTGTCTTTAAAAAAACATTGTATTTTGGCCTGATCAGAAAAAAACCTGTTCCCTCACACCATCTGCCAAATCCCTGATCTGACTCGACCCCTGACCTCTCACCTTGGCTCTTTTCAGATCCTGAACTCCGCCAATTGAGGCTTCAATAAGGTGATCACAGTGGATAGTGGAGGGAACAGCAACCTTGGGTAGACCAGAGCTGATGAACTGCAGCATGGCCATCTGAGCCGTGGCATCTTGCATAGCCACTCGATCTGGGCGGAGCCGCAGGTAAGTACGCCCCCTATCGATGTCCTGGTTGTGGGGGTCATCAAGGTGGCCATACACAATCTTCTCTGACAGGGTGAGGGGACGGTTTAACCTGGACAGAAAACAGGACTCATTTAATTTTAATTTAACATCAACCATTTACTATATAACTCAATACAGAAGCTGGTGTGGTGGCAGAGGGCAGCCTGACCTTTTGCGTACAATGTCAACATTTGACTGGAGCTGCTCATAGTTAATGAAGGAGTTGGGCTCAAAGCGGCTCATGGCCACCGTGGGTTTGGCGTTAAAAACAGCCGACACATGCAAGCGCCTCGCACCACAGCCCAGAGCGAGCTAGAGGGACAGAGAGGGACAGAGAGGGACAGAGAGGGACAGAGAGGGACAGAGAGGGAAGGAACATTCAACATTTGCTGTACATACTACTTCCTTGTATCATCATCCATATGGGGCATAAAAAAACATGATAATGTACGTAATATATTATAACTGGAGTAATCAACAAGAGATTCTGTTTATAAATAGTTTCATTGAACATGTGTCTGTGTGAGTAAAGGCATCAATATCAACAACAACATTTTTTTTTACCTTTGACTAATAATTTAGAAAATAGCTTAGTGGAACTGCATATTACAATTACATTACATTTACATTTAGTCATTTGGCAGACGCTCTTATCCAGATCACAGTACAGGGACATTCCCCCCTGAGGCAAGTAGGGTGAAGTGCCTTGCCCAAGGACACAACATCATGTAGCCAGAACCAGGAATCGAACTCACATCCTTCTGATCATGAGCACAACGCCTTAACCGCTGAGCCACACTGACTCACAATTACTGTACAGTCTGTAGAGCAAATCATATTGGTTGACCTCAAATAGCCCAAGACAATATCTGATATGTGGAGTAAACAAGCCAGTCATTGAGCCAGTGAGCGATACTGAATGAGACAGAGGAAGGGGCAGAAATAGACCAGGAAAGAGAGGGACAGGTGTCTCATAATCACATTTGTTATTTCGACTAGTAAGACTAGAATAACTAATGAGCTAATGCAGAGACAGCACTGTGAAGAGGTGACATACTAATATTCTGCTGTTTTTAAATATATATATTTGAATAGCAGATTGCAGACAATAATGCCAAAAAGAAAAAAGAAGAAAAGCAACATCCACAGTACTGTAGGCTAAAGCCTAATGGCCTTATGACAAGAACCAAGAGACATCCTGCTGAAACAGAAGTGACTGAGGAGCACTGCAAGGTTAATAAAAAGGTCAACTAAATAACAGACACGAGATGTTAATGTGGATTTTCTTCTCAATGTTCAGGACTTGATCCATGTTGGTGAATAAAGACTCTGTGTTGGTGAATTTGACACCGTGCTGCTTCCTATCGCCCTAACCTTGCGTTAACCTTGCAAATAACTAGCCTGTCCTCTAATCTAATTACATTCAACGACTTGTAAGCTCATTGGATCAGTCAAATTTGTCAGTTTATACAGTTAGTTTTCTAGTTGAACTCTTAGTATTTCAATGTTAAAGACAAACTTGATGAACAGTGAAGACGACAGAGTGAGGACACGATGACCTGGCTGCGATGACTCACTCTACTATCTCAAACACACACAACTGGATCTGAGCTAATAAACCCACTTCATATATCATATACTTCATCTAAAATGTCGAACACTGACCCATTTACTGCAACAGATGTAATAATATGAAGGGAAATCTGTCACTAACCTGGAGCCGGGCGACAGTCAGACAGTAAGTTGCCATTTTGTTCACTGACAAAGATGTGTCGAGGAAAGATGACGTCGGGTTTTGTTGTCAGCGTCGCGTGTCTGTGACACATAAATCACAGTCTCGAGACCTAAAGCTCGAGACGTGTCCGCGTAGTCGCTTAACCGATTGTACGTAATTGTAAACTATAATACTCATTTTCGTAGAGAACACATTTAATTTTATTCAAATTATTTCACATGAGAATACTTTATTTATTTATATTTTTTATATCCGAAAGGATCTCAGTGTGACCTCAGCGCTTGTATTTTGCAGGAAGAATCTCTATTATAATTGTATCGTATCGAAATGTTATATGAATCGACTCATGAATAACCACGAAGGGATTCATGTGTAAATACATAAAAAACATATTTTAATTATGTAATAAATAGTCGAAGAACTGTTGAATAAAGTATGCTCATTATATGGCATGGGATCGTCAGTGTCCATTGATGACAAACACGTTATTATTTTTTAAGGGGTCTTATATTGGATCATATTTTTGATTCTTGCATTTCTTCATAACTCGGGAATTATCAAATAAAAGATACATTTGCAATTATATAGTTTTGTGAACAAATTGGAAAAAGTTACAAAAAGTGGGTTCACAGTTCAAAGGTCATTGTAGAGGCAGTCGGTTTCCTCGCGCTTCCAGAAAATGGCTAAACATCATCCAGATCTGATATTCTGCAGAAAACAAGCCGGTGTTGGTGAGGTGTTTCACTTATATCTTATTCACATACTCATATATTACTAGCTACAATGTAGCAGTTTTGTTTATTCAACAGTAATCGGCGATATTTCTCTGCGTCCGGAGCTGAAGAGGTAGCTTAGCTTGCTAGCTAGAGCTAACACTAACTAGCCTGTTTATCTTGAGTCAGTTTAACTTGTCCTTAATTCTATTAACTATCCTTTAATTATTAAATTTGACTCATATATTCTCTAGCTGTCATGTTAACTATTCTGTTTCTTTTCAGCTATTGGCAGATTATGCGAGAAATGTAAGTATTGAACGGGAATATAATTCATTACTCTCTACCTCGCCACCATAAAGTTAGGGTTAGTTATAAGTTATACAGTGAATATCGTGAATCTGCTTTGACCACTTCAAAATTTCTATCTTTCTTTTCTTTCTCCACCTCCGTCCCAAGGTGATGGAAAGTGTGTTATCTGTGATTCCTACGTGAGGCCCTGTACACTAGTGCGGATCTGTGACGAGTGTAACTACGGATCCTACCAGGGTCGCTGTGTCATCTGTGGAGGACCTGGTGTATCTGATGCTTACTACTGTAAAGAGTGTACCATCCAAGAGAAAGATGTGAGAAAATCATCCTCAACCCTAACCCTAGTACTACCCTACACTACCCTAACCCTAGTACTACCCTACACTACCCTAACCCTAGTACTACCCTACACTACCCTAACCCTAGTACTACCCTACACTACCCTAACCCTAGTACAACCCTACACTACCCTAACCCTAGTACTACCCTACAGTACCCTAACCCTAGTACTACCCTACAGTACCCTAACCCTAGTACTACCCTACACTACCCTAACCCTAGTACTACCCTACACTACCCTAACCCTAGTACTACCCTAACTTCAACCCTAACTCTAACCCTAACTCTAACCCTGGTGTATCTGATGCTTACTACTGTAAAGAGTGTACCATCCAAGAGAAAGATGTGAGAAAATCATCCTCACACATGCAAGTCATTCAAGAATGTTTGGCAAGCTAGTTTAATATAAATGTAAAAGGCTATTGATGTACACACCTCTTGCTCAACTTTTTTTTTACTTTCCCAGCGAGATGGCTGTCCCAAGATTGTGAATCTTGGCAGTTCCAAGACAGACTTGTTCTACGAGAGGAAGAAGTATGGCTTCAAGAAGAGGTGAAAACCAGAGGGACTTCAAATGGCTTTGCTGCAGATTTTCTGTGAAACTGTTTCTTTATTATATTCTTTTTGTTTTGTAAACATTGGTTTTGACATTGCAATAAAGCGTTCTTTTTTACATCAGTTTTTTTGCAAGTATATATTTTTTACATTCTGGTCATGGATAATTGCCTAATTGAAATTTGACTATAGTCAATGAAAGTATTAGATCTCTGATATTGTCATCTGTAGAGATGATCAACTGCATTTGTGAACAGTTTCCTACAAATCTACAAACCAATAGCACCCAAGATGTCTGGTAAGGAGACCGTAATTTATAAAACTATAAATCACTTTTTGTTATTGTTTGGCTGTTTCTGTGATTTATAGTCCGGAAAGCATGGTAGTTACCAAAGTAATAGTTTCGTCTTTTTTTATTCAGTATTTTCTGAATATTCTAATCCATGTTCCCTCACTGCCTTGTTCTCTGTATCTCAGCCACTAGAGGGGGTGCTATCACACTCTGCCACTAGAGGGCGTGCTATCACACTCTGCCACTAGAGGGGGTACTATCACACTCTGCCACTAGAGGGCGTGCTATCACACTCTGCCACTAGAGGGCGTGCTATCATACTGCCACTAGAGGGGGTACTATCACACTCTGCCACTAGAGGGGGTACTATCACACTCTGCCACTAGAGGAGGTACTATCACACTCTGCCACTAGAGGGTGCTACCACACTCTGCTCTTATGCAACTGTTACACAACACAGAACAAATGTTCCTCTAGTAAAGGATCATGTAGTATGGCTGTTTTAGTAGGTACTAGCACAAGCTGCCTTTGTCACGACAAAAAAACTATTCAGACTAGAACTTTGTGCCCCACCTATTAAGATAAAGGCTTTCAGGTCGGTTCACAAAGGCTGGTGAAATAAGATAGCAGAGGAGTTGATATTACACAACAAACTGTCTAGTCTAAGGAACCACACATTGACACTCGCCTACATTTAACAAATGCTTTATTAATATATACAAGTTGGAACATGAATCACAAACATGTCACACAAGTGGTGCACATAGACAAAGAAAAAATATGTTTATATCTCTACTGTAACACCTAGATAGAAGATTTCATTATCTCTGAAGATTTAACATTCCAGTAGAAATGTAAAAAAGATGCCAGGAGTCTCGTCTATATACTGTAGAGCCAATCTTAAAGGAGAACATGTACCATTTGGGCTACTGGAAACAGAAAACTATTTATTGGGAAATGGAAGACAGAGATTTTATCAAATAATGCAGTCTTTCACCCCTTAACCTAAATACACCCACAAACTACAATAGTAGTAGCTTTAAACTGGCGGTGAATAATAATAAAAATCATTTCCATATCAGTTGACAAGCGATATGCTTTCTTTAAATACAAAATATAAGGTATTGAAACGGCCACAAGTCAAATAAATCTGTATAAACACAAGAAACTGAGGCTGCAGTTTTCTGGACACAGGCTCCACACTGCAGAGGACAATGTTACATCCAGGACTAATATGCTGTGGAAATGATCCCAAAGATGGTGATTTGTGACATGTCTGCTCTGTGGTAAACCAGAAGACTGGATATTGCATTGAGACCTCTGGGGAAGACACTAGAGTAACTTTGGGTCCTTGGATGAAAACTGGGACACTGAGACAAAATTCACAGTCAGAGACTTCCTAGTTTGCTGAAAAAAATAAAAAACCCTGCATCGGATGTTCTGAACCTGAAACACTACCGGACTAATGGAGATAGTTTCTGTGGTCTGAGTTAGAAAAAATATTTCATGCTCAGTGGCAAACAGGTCAAAAGATCATAATCGGATCCACATTAATATAGACCATAAGAGCTTAGAGGAGCTATTTAGAGCAAGTTAACGTACAGAGAACTTGGTTAGATTGTTATCTGTTATTTATATGATCTTTATGATATAGACCTTGAGAAGGCCTCTAGTTGGACTAGAATTCAGACAGGGTGGATTAGACACACCAGTGAGGTGGAGACGGTCTACACAACAGCATTGTGTATATGGTGTTTCTAGCATGGTTGTTTGTTGACTACTCTGCTATAGAAGCATTGTATAGAAATGTTAGCCAGTTAGGATAGTTAGAGCGGATCTTGATCCAGCTATACTATGAAGAGAATGCAGCCTTGACAGCTATATCAGCCCTTTAACAATATTACAACCAGGAAAAGATCAGGACTCACATGCTGCTTGGTGATAATGCAACGACTAACATGAAGCCAATTGTAAGATTTTAAAGCAAATGTTTTCCAAGCTAAAATCAATCTAGAATTAATTAAAATAAATGGAAATCTCCTTTCTTGACCTTACCCCACAAACCTTCCCATTATCAGCTACTGGTGTAGAAAAGATGAGCAAAATATACATTATTCATATGATGCATTAAAAAGAGCACTTGAAAGTTTGACTGCACTTTCATTCACTAATATCAATGGTGAAAACAAAGTCTTCTAAAGGCACAAGCATTCAAACAACATAAAAAAACATCTGTCTAATATAATTACACTATATCTACATTGTAACATCCACAGTCTCCCCTTCCTGATCTTCTTCATCTGAGACTTTTTTTGTTGCACCAAACCAACTAATGACATGATTAATCAAATCATTGATCATCTAATCCTCTCCCAGTGGTGCACTGGAAAGAGAAGAAAAAGAGAGGTTCACTATTAAGAGGGGGGTCACATCAACATCATTCATTAAATCAGTCTCCCTAAACCACTTACATTTCAAAGATCAGTGTAGTAAATCATGACAATATTGGTGTGAGACTGTCATTTGGAAATTAATTCAAATTATCAGCTGGGACAATGTCTTCAACTGACTGGTACAGGAAAGATTCTTCCAGGAGCTTTGTGTTGTGTAGACAAGTGTGTGTGGACATTAAGCAATGGTTTATACAACAGTAATAATGACTTGTGAGATGCCAGCAGGTGTTCTTGGTCTCTTACAGTGTTCCAAACTTGTCCTCATAGCAGGATAGGACCTTCTTACAGCGGCCAAAGTCCTTCCGGAGCTCGGCCACTTCCTGTCGTAACGCCGTGTTCTCCCGCTCCAGGAAAGCAGCTCGTACCGTGATCTGATTCTCCTTCAGACGCCGCGCGTCCCGAGAACGCTTAGCTGCCACGTTATTCTTCTTCCTTCTCTCCCAATACTTATCATCCTGAGAGGAGAGAGAGCTCGTCACCACAGTTTGGAAAGGTCAGCCCCATCAGCCTAACTGTAACACCACTACAAGACTGTCTTATTGACACAGTATTCATTCAGTCAGTCCAACATCAGTCAGACATGGTAAAACATTGACCAAAACTGTTAGTAACTGTGAGTTATGTGCCGTGCATGTTTGTAACCTACCTTTCGTTCCTCGGGTACAAACACCTTCTTGGCCTTCTTGATCATTGGCTGAGGCTTCAGATCCTCATCTGAGAACTTGTGTTTGCGAGGGTTGAACAGTTCACCGCCGGGCACACTGGACAGAACCAGGTCTGTGGGGTCAGGTTCAAAGTTCACGTCCACCTCGATCTCCTCTGGGTCGATGGGTTCAGGGGTATCCCTGTCCTTGTCTGTGGTGTTTGGAGCACAGAGGGTGGGTTAATCACACGGTCATCTCAGTCATTCATCATTGACCTGACTCACTTTTAACATTCATTCTTTTAACGGTGCCGCTTATTCCTGTTAGGGGTCACGGTTGACTGGAGCCTATCCCAGTTATTTTTTTAGGCAGGGTACATCCTGGACTGGGGCCAGCAAGTCACAGGGCTATCACACAGACAGTTACAGACAACCATTCATTCTCATAGTCATTCATCCCTCACATTCAACATTTAACTTCAATTCAGTTCACAGCTGTGTGGTGTGTTTACTGTTGCACAGTGGAGGCCTTATGGTCTCACTGCTAGATTCTACTAATGTCATTATTCCTAATACCTTTCCACCCCTTTTAGTCTTTCAACTGAAACTGAGCTACACAACTTTAGAAACTGCCACAGGCTAACACTGTTATTTCTGTCAAGGTCAAAGTAAAGGTCATTTGGTCAACAGGAGTTGGTTTAGCCTGTATTGTTATGTGAATCTTGAAGGATTAGTCCTATGTGACTGTTGAAACTACTGTTTCCCTTCCTCAGGGTCTGTTTCTGTTACATTTACATTTGAGTTATCAGCAGACATTCTTATCCAGAGCTACTTACAGAAAGCACAGGGGACATTCCCCTTGAGGCAAGTAGGGTGAAGTGCCTTGCCCAAGGATACAACGTCCTTTTGCACGGCGAATCAAACCGATTCACATCTGATTACTAGCCTGATTCCCTAACTGCTCAGCCACCCAACTCTTATTAATACCTCAGTTTCCCTACATGAATGTACTGGCTGACATTCAGAACAGACCATGTCTATGGTTCCCTCAATTTATGGACATGGCCTTGGCACTTGTCTAGACCCACAAGCTACAATAAAGACACTTTAGGTTGAATAACCACATCATGCATGAGACATCATGACCGCAACCAGTTGCCAACAAGGCTCAGAGTATGTTGACTTCTACCATCTAGACACGTTGAACCTGTTGCTGTTTACCTTTTAGTCATCTGAACTTGAGCAGAAATCTATAAAGGTTTTGATTCTTACCTTTGTCAGTGGTGTCACTGCTGGTTTCCACCTCCTCCTCACTGCTGTTTACCACCTCCTCCTCACAGGAGTCAAGTAGCAGAGAAGCAGACTGTCCAGGGCCTGGAACCTTCTCCTCTGGGTTACTGTCCTCTGAGCCCTCCTTATCAGCAGTGCCTTCCAGGGAGGCGGAGATGCCGTTCTCTATGAGGAACTCTTCCAGATCCATGTACTCCAGATGAAAGGTCTCGCCATTGTATGGGATAGTCTTGTCCCAGATGGCGGGGGTCAGGGCGGCGGAGGGACCCAGACCGCTGACACCCCCACCCAGGTCCACATCACCTCCCAGGTACAGCTTCTCCTTATCAGTGTCTGGCCACAGAACAGAGGGATTCAGGGTCAGTGAATCTTATTAAATCCAGTTAAAGAGATGACTTGGGGAAATTCAATACAGCTTTGCTTAACTGTCGCAATAAATGGTCAAATGATAACAGCCCAGGAGAAAATTTTCTGTAAGAAAATTTGACCTAATAATAATGACACTTTCCCATGACAGTGGGTGAGTGAAGCTCTTTAGGGACATGCAGTGAGAGATGAACTGGACATGATCTGTGGCTGATACATGTTTTATTCGGATCAGATTTTCAGGATCGTAACCTTCATATAAAATGACTGACTGGGACAGACTCGACTTTTGGTAAATATTTGCGGTTGTTTCCGGACTCCACAGCTACAGGCCCATAGAAACAGGAACCATCTAGAGTAGACTCACCTTCATCTCCCTCCAGTATATTAGGCGGAGGAGTTTCCATGATCTTCTTCAAAACCACTGGTAATGAAGGTAATGAAGGTAATGAACTCAGTACACCAGTAGTTTCCAGGGTGATGGCGAGAGGCTCCATTATCGGATCTCCAGACATTGTTGATGGTTTTACAAAAATATCGACTTTTCGGTCTATGTCCCGTAAAATATACAGTAAAACGATCTCAAGTAATCGTAATGTTATTGTCCTTCCTCGATAAAATCCAAATCCTTTAATTTAAAAACGAACGAATGCAACCGAACCGAAAGTTGATACCGATCTAGAAATAACAAACCACGCCCTCTCATTAAATGACGACAGAGCGCGACGCTGATTGGAGCTGCTTCCTTCCACCCTCAAGAAACATCCTCTGCGCTAAATGGGCGGGTCTTCAAAAAAGGGACCAATACCCGCTGACTTGACTTGTATCGTTTTTTTCATCCTTGCGCCAATTGGTTGACCGAGTACCGATGTTACTATGTGTCTAAATATCCTACATTACCTAAATCATGTGTCTGAATATCCTACATTACCTAAATCATGTGTCTGAATGTCCTACATTACCTAAATCATGTGTCTTAATATCCTACATTACCTAAATAATGTGTCTGAATATCCTACATTACCTAAATCATGTGTCTGAATGTCCTACATGACCTAAATCGTGTCTAAATATCCTACATTACCTAAATCATGTGTCTGAATATCCTACATTACCTAAATCATGTGTCTAAATATCCTACATTACCTAAATAATGTGTCGGAATATCCTACATTACCTAAATCATGTGTCTGAATGTCCCACATGACCTAAATCATGTGTCTAAATATCCTACATTACCTAAATCATGTGTCTGAATATCCTACATGACCTAAATAATGTGTCTAAATATCCTACATTACCTAAAATCATGTGTCTGAATATCCTACATTACCTAAATCATGTGTCTGAATATCCTACATGACCTAAATAATGTGTCTAAATATCCTACATTACCTAAAATCATGTGTCTGAATATCCTACATTACCTAAATCATGTGTCTGAATATCCTACATGACCTAAATCTGTCAACATGCATCATCAAGCCAAATAAATAAGTTATAAATATAACCTGCCAGCAGATACATTTGAGGAACTACAGTTGATGTAGTGGCTCTTATTGTTTATCTTGGGCACAGCAGACCAGATCCAGACATTTATTTATTTGCATTAATACTTTTCTCACAAGTTCTATTGTCATAACATGTTCAATAGCATATAGCCTACAGTTGACTAGGTTTCAGATCCATATATGAAAGTGTCATTTGTTCATGTGGTAAAACTTCACTTCTCATGTGTGAAGCCATGTGCTGTCATGGGTGCAATAAGAAACATTAGACCATGTTCACACTGGATCATAAATTAGTTAAAGCCATTTTTATAGGGTGATTTTAGTAAATATAATGAATAATTAAGTAGTAATAATATAATTCTGGGGTCAGACCCTGAGCAAAAAATAATTATTTCAGCCAAGAGAGAGAAACAACTTTGAATCCAGTTTCTCTAGGTCATGTGCATATTTAGGTCACATTCAGGCCAGATACTGTCTGACACACCTGGTCAACAACAGGCATATTTGAAGACTTAACCATTTCAATTTTGCACTCCTTACGCTAACTTTTGCTCTCTAGTTATAACTGTTATAGACAGTATTGGTTGGCTCAGTGGAAAAGTGTGTAATCCATAGAAAAATGGGGTTATGATAAAACCCACTCCCAAATAGTGTGCATGTGTGATGTACCTTGTGGTTTAATTTATTTGGAAGTATTGAGGGAAAAAGTAAGTGTACTTTATTTCACAATGTTAACCACTGATTGCATATAGAGCTATCACTGCATAGTGTTCTTCATAGAAAATCGAGGACAGTAAATATGCACTGAAGTGTAGCTTCCACCACCTGTTACAACCTGCCACAGTTACAGCAGTGGTGATGTAAGACACTCTGGGTATAACAAGGTGCAATCTGGAGGGGTGTATAAAGGTCAGTCCAAGGTACATAAATGAGGTATTATAATACCACAAGACAACCATCACACACACAGTCCACACACACATCCACAGTACCAGACAGACACACAAGCTCTGTCAAACAAGCCTGTTTGTGTTGCAGTAACCCAGAGAGCACATTGTGAGACACATGACTCAGCACTTTATTCTCTGTGTCAAAGTGTATCCATGTGTGTTTGTCTGAGGGTCACATTATTTCCTTTCATGTAGTGTTTAGTTGCACAACGTTGTACATTTAAAAGTATCATTAAGTCAGAAATGTTATTTCGGCAAATTCTCTTAAATATCGACACTAGATTGAATGGCTGCATCAGTTGATAAATGCCCAAATGTATTCACACAGCACAGGGGTAAGTAACAGAACTACTGCCAGTAATAATAATCACTTTGTGGGATCAACAGCAGTAACTCAACAATCCTAAATGAGAGAACTTGGATGCAGATTCCTGTGGTATCATGTGACTTGACCTCCTTCAGACCTGTTGCATAAGATATTTTGGAGTGGAATGCAACGTGAGGACAAGCAGTTTAAAGAGAGTCCATCAACATTTGTTCTTACATTCAGAGTTACATTCATTAATCATATGATCCCATGCAAAGTGTTTCCTGTTGTAAAGCAGTAACACATGTGCTGTAAATATTGAACTGCGTCACAAACTGAGATCATGACTTCACAGGAACTATGTTCCCTTTATTGTAGTTAAACCGACATTTGAGTGTTTTTGCGAATATTTCTCGCAATATGGCGACATGTTAACCGAAACATTTGGCACTTAAATAATACGTTTAGTGTGAATCGTGATTGCACATGTGCATAGTAACACAATCTGGGACATTTATCAAGTCACGACTACAATATTACTACAGTATTAAGTATTACTACAGTATTCAGGGTCAAGTGTGCTTTACTTGATTGACTGGAGTTGTGCCACAATAGAAACGAGGTAATTGTTGAGTTGACAAAGAAAATACGGCTAATTCTTACCGTCATCATCAATGGTTGGAATAGTGAAGGGAGACTCAAGTAAAGCTTTGAAAATCTCCGGAATTTCTGAAGACATTTCTGGAGTTTGATTCCTGAAAAAGTTCGAGATTCTGCCAATATTCAAATAACAACTAACTTGTTGCTCAAATGAATAGATGACAAAATGATCCAGCACTTCAAAGATCGTAAGCCTTTTCGTTTCAAATTGAAAAGTAAATATGAATGAACAACTAAGGACTATGATACTGGAACTATTGACAGCTACAAGAATTGAACTGTAACCTAGAGGTTACTACACTTCTGACGGGGTCTCTGTGTGCTAGAAGCCAATCACGCCAATCACGTCCAGAAGCTGGGAGACTCTAACCAATCACATCCAGAGGCTGGGAGACTATAACCAATCACGTCCAGAGGCTGGGAGACTCTAACCAATCACGTCCAGAGGCTGGGGGACTCTAACCAATCACATCCAGAGGCTGGGAGACTAACCAATCACGTTCACGAAAGTTCACACTGCCAATTAAAAAAGCAACTACAGCTGTCTGGTGCAATACAGACGACCAATCAGTGGCAGTCCATCAAGTCAGGTGGCTCAGCAGTTAAGGTGCTGGGTTGTGTGTCTGAAGGTTGTGAGTTTGATTCCTTGCTGTGGCAAGATACTTCACCTTACTTGAATGAATAAATGTAGGTCACCTTCTGTCACTCGTGAACAAGGATGCAAGTCACCTAAGAAAATGTATTTGTGTTAAAGCACATTAACAAAAGAACTAAATCTTAAAATGTTTGCACGTCTGGTCCTCTGGTGTCCTGGAGATTGATCATGTTCAGCACACCTGAGCATCATTATGAGGCTTCCACAGAGCTTGATAATGACCCTTTATTGGAGCCAGGTGTGTTAGAGCAGGGACACATCTACAGTCTTCAGGACAGTAGCTCTTGAGGACCAGCATGTATGTATTTAACGACCTTAGCACCTTTTATAATGAGGTTGACTCATACAACCTTCTGGCCTTAATAGGTTCATGCAACACGGTCTTTTTTCAAATCTCCTCGCCAACTTGCCTCAGATTTAAACGTGTTAAGTTTGTTTATTTTCTGCATTAAAAGAAAAGTGGAAGGTGGACAGACAACAGGAACCATAAGATCAATTATCATTTCTACCATTAAACAAATAAGGATATGACTTTTTACTTGAAAATTGTGGGTGAAATAAACAAAATAAACAAAACATTTCAAAAACTGTCTGTTTATTGTTAAACGCTTCCAAGACATTTGGTCCACTTGTGATCATAATTCACTTCCAACAAGAGAGGAAGTATAGCAGTCAGAAAAACAACAGAATGTAAAAAATACAAAAAGAGGCTTTTTCCACTTAAAACCCTGAATTCAAACTGCTAATTAATCTGCACTGATCAATAACCATGAAGGTAAACTGGATTTGTTTTCATTCTGTGTCAGTTTGTATGTAAATACACTGTGGTTCTTAAGGTGGGTGAGGCACAGTCTCAGCTTTGGGCTTCAGGATGAACAAGGAGAAACCAGAGTTCACCCAGTTTGATTTAGTTTAGTACTATTTCAAGTGAGACTCAAGCCACCACAAGGTTAAAACTATTATATGGACAATTAAATGTGCAATATTTCACTAAATCCACGAGTCTCCAAAACATCAACTGCTGTTAGTTGTATTCTTCTCATGTTTAACCTTCATGTCCACCTTCTCACACATGTCTGTTTCTAAGAATGTTGAAGTGACAGAGATTCTATTTTGAGAAAGAACCTCCAGTCCAAACTCTACCCATAAGCCTCATCTCTCTCTGAGTCTGGAGCAGACCGGCCAGGTAGAAGTGCTAAGGTGGCAACTCTATAACAAGCCAATGGTGAATAAACCTAATGCATTACTTACACCTGTCTTAACCTATCACATGATGCTAAATACAGGATCAGGTTTCAAGCCAACATCTCTGGTTCTCTCTGCTCAGTCGGACACAGTAGTTGTCCTTGTTCAGAGAATGTGTAGTCCTCACCCAATCAGATGCCACCAACTACATCAGACACTGACCTTTCACCTGCAACCAGGGAAAACTACAAACACCTTTTGCCAACTCCTCTTATCTAAATACCTTAGAAGAGTGTCTAAGCGTCATTATAGGTATACAGTATATGTATCATATATAGAGAAAGTAGGATTATACAATAGGGATATATATTTCATCTTATATTAGGTATACTGAATAAGGCGCTATACTGACGTATACAGGCGTCTATGCATGATCTGCTTCATGACCCGTCTTTGCATGTACATAGTGAACTGTCATAACTGACACATTGCAGGTATTTCAGCCCCGATGAGAGAATATGTATTCATGTGCAGATTTGAACATGGATCAAACAATCTTTTATAAGACTGATTGACCTTATTCAAATGTACTCTAATAATCCCCTTAACGTTAGACAACTGGAAATCCATGTCAGGCAGATTCCCCCACTTTCAGTCAGTATCTCCCAGTCTAGTGGCAGTTCTGCTAAGACAGTCATGTTTCCATCCAAGGGAATTATCAACTCAGACTGGATCTGCTCAGTCTTCCTGTGTGAGCCTGCCTGCATACATAGATGCCCATTTACTGTAAAGTATTATATTTCATACATGGATACATATAAAGAAAGAGTTATACATAGCAATTAACATATACGTATATCAATAGCATATGTGAGAATAAACATTTTCATAATAGCAATCCTAATCGTCATCATAATCATCATAATAATAGTAGTAGTAGCAGTTATACAATCCCTCAATGAAGCAGATACCTGGGCCATTCCAGTGCTAGTCCCTCCCACTCACCCCTGTGACTATTTTGATTGGACAGTTATTCTGTCAGTTAACACTCTGGGTAGGTTTAAGGAACTATTGTTCCTTGCATTCGTACAGGTTTTCCTCCCATACTGGATTGGTTTATAAAGAACCCAGGTGTTATCAGTAAGGCTTCCAAGGTTTCCTAAAGCAGTTATAGGAAAGTTTGTTGTTTTATCCTTAACTTAAGTCTTGACTCATGGAGATAAGGTGGATCTTCCATCTTCTGCCCTCCCCCATTTATCCCAACAGTCTGCGGAATGTTAACCCCTCCTGTGCCCCTGGAATAGCCCTCACAGAAGCAAAATAATTACTATAGTCATCTAGATCAGCGATACATGTCATATAGCTTAGCTCAATAACAAGAGGCTCTATGTAATCAATACAAGGTTCAGGTTATATTTAATTAAGCTTAACTGCTAAGTTATCAATTATCATTAGTAGTATACCAATATCTGTAAATATGTATATATAATGTGTGTATAACAATCATGAATATAGACATCCATGTCCTTTTCGTCACATGAATGGATTTGTGTGTGTGGGTGCTTGTATATTAGGCACATCATAAGATGCTCATCACTTAGTCCTCTAATACTATCAGTGTGTCCTCAGGTACCAGGTTCTCTTTATATAGCGCCCTCAGTTCAACTGATAAAAATGACCAAATGCTTTTGTGTCTTTCCACTTGTGAGTACAACTGGCATCATTTGATGCTTTGTTATTTGTATTTCCCTTTACAGACTAGATGTATTCTTGTGAGGATTTAATAACTTGATTTTATCGGTCAGTTTTCTTCCCTCAAGAGATCATTATGAACTAGGTTAAGCTAAACACAACCAGCCTTGAATGTGAAGTTGCAACAACAAGGTGTTCATTTCACATTCATGAATATGTCAAATATTCAGGCTCAAAACATTATTTTGGCCAAAGGTTTTACCATTATTTCTTGTCTATCATTTTTCCAACTAGTCATAGTTGAAACTCTGGCTGTGGATGTGCAGCAACATGACCTCAGTCCTGTGACTCTAACAGAGGCTTCCTGGTTCTAATGACATCATGTCTGACATCATGTCTGACATCATGTCTGACATCATGTCTGATGAAGGCAGCACAGGTGCTTCATGTGTTCCTTCACCCACAGACTCCCTCTGTTAAGGGGGGATTTATTTACCATTATATTTTATCAAATACATTCCACAACTGCATTGAGTTTGACTATCTATTCAAAGCCCTGGGTAGGCTTTACATTCATAGTCCTCTGCCAATATGGCAGACATATGGAGCCAAATACCACTCATATGGGCAAATGTTTGACAAAACACTTGAATTCCAAGAACAGAATTCCCTCTTTGTCTCTTGTCCCTCTCTCTACATTCCCAAAAGGGAAAGAGGGGAGGATTTGGTTGTAGAATGTCGCCCCCTTGAAATAACGAGGACCGGTTTATAAGGTGATAATCTGTGACATCAGGGCTTCCTGGTCAGTTTCCTGGTGTTTCATGTATTTCAGTGGATACCTACTGAAGGGGGAGGGGCTTCTGTGTCCTATGCTGAGAAACACCCTGAGGGTCACACTGAAATCAACAATGGCTTTTCCTTAAATCATCTAGTCTTGGGTCTGTTAGTGTGAGTGAGCTGGTTTGGCTTAGTTTTAGCAGGTGCTTGGGTAAGTGAGACACTGTCCCAGAGGTGTGTGTGTGTGTGTGTGTGTGCCCAGACTGATAGCAGGCTGGCAGGCTTGTGTGTCGTGGTAGAGTATCTCTTGAGTCTTTCTACCTGACATGACACTACCACCATTACAGTTCTCCCCCTTCGGACAAGCGCCTCCCACCCTGGAAAATACAAACACACAGTTACAACACACACACACAGTTACAACACACACACACAGTTACCACACACACACACACAGTTACCACACACACACACACAGTTACCACACACACACACACACACACACACACACACACACACACACACACACACACACACACACACACACACACACACACACACACACACACACACACACACACACACACACACACACACACACACACACACACACACACACACACACACACACACACACACACACACACACACACACACACACACACACACACACACACACACACACACACACACACACACACACACACACACACACACACACAGCTGCCCTTACCATGGACTCTGAGTAATCTGTTGTCATGGACACTTGTTTCTCCTCTGGGGGCGGGGTCATGAGTGATCCATCTGTGCGCCTGTTTTGATTGGTCATCGTGAGCCACATGTCATACATTTGCTGCATGTCCCTCACTGTGAAAGAACAAGGAGAGGACAGAGAGGGTAATATCAGACGAGAGGAGGAGGGGCAGTGTGATGACTGATGCAGTGTGATGACTGATGCAGTGTGATGACTGATGCAGTGTGATGACTGATGCAGTGTGATGACTGATGCAGTGTGGTGACTGATGCAGTGTGATGACTGATGCAGTATGATGACTGATGCAGTGTGATGACTGATGCAGTGTGATGACTGATGCAGTGTGATGACTGATGCAGTGTGATGACTGATGCAGTGTGGTGACTGATGCAGTGTGATGACTGATGCAGTATGATGACTGATGCAGTGTGATGACTGATGCAGTGTGATGACTGATGCAGTGTGATGACTGATGCAGTGTGGTGACTGATGCAGTGTGATGACTGATGCAGTGTGATGACTGATGCAGTATGATGACTGATGCAGTGTGATGACTGATGCAGTATGATGACTGATGCAGTGTGGTGACTGATGCAGTGTGGTGACTGATGCAGTGTGGTGACTGATGCAGTGTGATGACTGATGCAGTGTGATGACTGATGCAGTGTGGTGACTGATGCAGTGTGATGACTGATGCAGTGTGATGACTGATGCAGTGTGGTGACTGATGCAGTGTGGTGACTGATGCAGTGTGATGACTGATGCAGTGTGGTGACTGATGCAGTGTGATGACTGATGCAGTGTGATGACTGATGCAGTGTGGTGATTGATGCAGTGTGGTGACTGATGCAGTGTGGTGACTGATGCAGTGTGATGACTGATGCAGTGTGATGACTGATGCAGTGTGGTGACTGATGCAGTGTGGTGACTGATGCACTGTGATGACTGATGCAGTGTGATGACTGATGCAGTGTGGTGACTGATGCAGTGTGATGACTGATGCAGTGTGGTGACTGATGCAGTGTGGTGACTGATGCAGTGTGATGACTGATGCAGTGTGGTGACTGATGCAGTGTGATGACTGATGCAGTGTGGTGACTGATGCAGTGTGATGACTGATGCAGTGTGGTGACTGATGCAGTGTGGTGACTGACAGGTGCAGTTCACTTACAGCTGTTGTTCTTCATGTATGTCCAGACGTCTCTCTCCTCCTGACTGTGGGCGAACGAGCAGTTCCCAATGTAGTGGCACTTCTTCTGCTTCATCACGTGCACACACATCTGGAGCGCACGTGAGAAAAACTCAGGTCAAGGAGAGAGGGAGAAGACAAAGAGAGACAGAAAGAGAGAGAGAGAGCAGAGAGAGAGAGCAGAGACAGAGAGAGAGAGAGCAGAGAGAGAGAGCAGAGAGAGAGAGAGAGAAGAGAGAGAGACAGAGAGAAAGAGAGAGAGCAGAGAGAGAGAGCAGAGAGAGAGAGAGAAGAGAGAGAGAGACAGAGAGAAAGAGAGAGAGCAGAGAGAGAGAGAGCAGAGAGAGAGAGAGAAGAGAGAGAGACAGAGAGAAAGAGAGAGAGCAGAGAGAGAGAGAGCAGAGAGAGCAGAGAGAGAGCAGAGAGAGAGAGAGCAGAGGGAGCAGAGAGAGAGCAGAGAGAGAGAGAGAGAGAGAGAGAGAGAGCAGAGGGAGCAGAGAGAGAGAGCAGAGAGAGAGAGAGAAGAAAGAGAGACAGAGAGAAAGAGAGAGAGCAGAGAGAGCAGAGAGAGAGCAGAGAGAGAGCAGAGAGAGAGAGCAGAGAGAGAGAGCAGAGAGAGAGCAGAGAGACAGAGCAGAGAGAGAGAGAGAGAAGAAAGAGAGAGACAGAGAGAAAGAGAGAGAGCAGAGAGAGCAGAGAGAGAGAGCAGAGAGAGAGCAGAGAGAGAGAGCAGAGAGAGAGAGCAGAGAGAGAGCAGAGAGAGAGCAGAGAGACAGAGCAGAGAGAGCAGAGAGAGAGCAGAGAGAGAGGGAAAGAGAGAGCAGAGAGAGAGAGGGAGAGAGAGAGAGAGAGGTTTTGTTGTGGCTAGAGGATCACTCACGTCATACTGCTGTGGGTAGGTGCGGGAGAAGGGCAGAGGTCGCACTACCACCCACTTCTTCTTCTCAAACGACTTGACTAACAGGACCCTCCGCTCCTTAGTCCAGCTGAGGACCAGGGCAGAGAGAGGGAATAGGGAGGGAATGGGGACGTACAGAGAAATACAAGTCCTTCCATAACCTCTGTGAGAGCTGAGTAATCCTTCACCAGCTGTATGGTTGTTGCAGTCTCACCTGTGCCGGGCCTTGGCAGTGCAGTACTTCAGTGCTTTGTCTGGCTCGTTGACTTGACCGTCTCTCCAGCACTGACCACACACAAACTTCATCTTCAGGTTCAAACCCCTACCTCTTCCTCCGCCTGTAAGGCATCCCCCTGAGCTAACACCCCCTCCTCCCATGCTGTCTCCACCTCCCCCCATCCCTCCCCCACCCCCACCACTACAGCCACTGCTTTGGTGTGGGATATGTACAGGCTGAGGGAAGAGAACACAGACAGAATATGAAAAGCTTGTTTACATACAATAACAACGGTGTGTGTTATTAGTAAGAGAGCTGGCTGAGCCACCCTGCTAACCTCACCTTCTGTCTCTGTGCGTTCTGCTCCAACCTGTGCCAGTGTCTCTTAGACTCCTGCACCATCTCCTCATGAGTGATGCCTGACACACATGGAGGACCACACACGTCATCTTCACAGTCTGTGGACCTGGAGCCTGAGTGTGTAGTGATGGACCTGGCTGTGTGTGTGTGTGTGTGTTACCTGTGTCCTGCTGTAGCACCCAGCACTTCAGTTCTATGACTGAGTGGGCGAACGAGCAGCTGTCCTCTCTCTGGCAGCCGTAACGCACCTCATGACGACACACGTCAAACTGGCACAGAGGGTGCAGGGGCCGCACCTTACTGTACCGCACGTTAGCAGACCTCACCACGTGCACCAGGCACCTGGGAGGGGGGGGGGAGAGAGAGGGAGGGAGAGAGAGAGAGAGGGAGGGAGAGAGAGAGAGGGAGAGGGGACAGAAGAATGAAGTTTGTCAGGCTGGACTCATGCTCAAGAGGAACAGCCATCTGATGGAGATTAGATCTGACACTGGCAGACAGAAGATTTAACAGAAACATCTAGAGGATGAACATGTCTGCTTACTTGTTGTCGTCGAATGGGTGTCTGGCAGTGAGGTTGGAGCACACAGCCAGGTTCTCCTTGCTGCGTTTGCTGATGATGCGAGGCTTACTATCAAAACATTCCTGAGGAGAAGAGAGGAGGGTTAGGAGGAGGGACACAGCCTGCTGCTCCTCTTATGGAGCATCATACACACGACTGGGTCACGCAGAATGGCCACATTGTGAGGATGTGTTTGTAACATGGTGTGTGTGTCCAGCCTCTACCTCACAGAGGAACATGAACATGCCCATGTGCAGCTGCAGCAGCCGTGTGACGCTGAGGGCCCGCCTCTCTGTGCTGCCCAGGGGGTCGAACAGCAGCTCCCTGCTCAGAGCTCCCTTCCTCTCCTGGGTCCACACATCGATCTCCTCCTGGCAGTACGCAAACGTGCAGTTCTCCCCGTATTGGCACTCCTGACGCTCCTGTACCTCTGTGGAGGAGGAAGAGTCACACTGTGATGTACGCACAAGAGTCATACACTGTGATGTCACACACACAGACACACACACACAGACACACACACACACCTTTGCAGAGCACAAACGCTCCCAGGAAGTTATTCCGTGCTGGCCGGGGTCGGACCCTCTTCCAGGTGGGGTCATCGGTGTTCTTAAGGCGACAGAGCAGAACGTCTCTCTTACAGCGGTGAGCTGCCTCTGGCTGGTACTGATAGTCCATGACCCGTGGACCTAAAGCAGAGACGCACAGCTAAGATGTCACATCATACAAACACACTCAGCAATACAACAGCAAAGAGATACTTTGGTGAAAACTCACAACTTGACTGACATCATTCGACATCATGAAAGTCCACAAAAGAGATCACTTTCCCCCATAACCTGGAGGAGGGTCCAGGCCAGAAGCAGAACTGACCTATCCTGCTGCAGCAGGCATGGCAGGAAGTAGAACTGACCTATCCTGCTGCAGCAGGCATGACAGGAAGTAGAACTGACCTATCCTGCTGTAGCAGGCATGACAGGAAGTAGAACTGACCTATCCTGCTGCAGCAGGCATGACAGGAAGTAGAACTGACCTATCCTGCTGCAGCAGGCATGGCAGGAAGTAGAACTGACCTATCCTGCTGCAGCAGGCATGGCAGGAAGTAGAACTGACCTATCCTGCTGTAGCAGGCATGGCAGGAAGTAGAACTGACCTATCCTGCTGCAGCAGGCATGACAGGAAGTAGAACTGACCTATCCTGCTGTAGCAGGCATGACAGGAAGTAGAACTGACCTATCCTGCTGTAGCAGGCATGACAGGAAGTAGAACTGACCTATCCTGCTGCAGCAGGCATGACAGGAAGTAGAACTGACCTATCCTGCTGTAGCAGGCATGACAGGAAGTAGAACTGACCTATCCTGCTGCAGCAGGCATGACAGGAAGTAGAACTGACCTATCCTGCTGTAGCAGGCATGACAGGAAGTAGAACTGACCTATCCTGCTGTAGCAGGCATGACAGGAAGTAGAACTGACCTATCCTGCTGTAGCAGGCATGACAGGCCTGACGGAACTCATGTGTGGCAGCCAGGGGGTTCCTGGAGAGCAGGGACAGGTTGGTACCTGCAGGCCCATTCTGATGGAGGAGACACAGAACCACACACACACACATTAGGATTATGTGATCAAGGCAGAACATATGCCATGATGATTTCTGGTTAAGATATTGCTATGATGCTAATTATTGCACAAAACCAAAAAAGAATACAAACAGATAATGTATTGTTTGTCTGGGTGCATTGTAGATTCTTTCAAATTGCGTGTTATGAGTGAGTGTGCATGTGTGTGCGTACATACATGTGTGTGTGTGTATGTATGTGTGTGTTGATGCGTAAAAACTGCTTACTGTGTGAGAGGAGTTGTGGTTGCGTATCCCTGGAATGAAGCTGTGCGATACTCTTCCCCCTGGAGAAAGAAATCCCCAAAAGTCACCACATTAACACACAGCAGCTGCTGGGGACTAAGAAGACATTTTCACTTGAACTCCAGATCTCCAGAAATCAAATACTGCCCAAAATCAACATTCTCAAGGAAACTGCAGAAGCCAAAGTTAGAAGTAATTCTTGGTACATTGACTCATGAAGCAACAACTGAAACATTCTATCCATAGTGCTAATTGTATCAATCCAGTAACTTACCAGGCAAGGTGTACTCTGACAGGGAGTCCAGCCCCCCAACCTTCCCCTCAGCTTCCCCAACCCCAGCCACAGCTCCCTGGGTAAAGTTGCCCAGGACATCCAGCACCTGGCTGGAGCTCTGTTCCCGCTGTTCTCTCTGACCCAGTGGAGGGTAGGGCTCCAGAGGGGACATCTGGCTGACAGAGGAGCTGAAGTAGGCAGGTGGTAGCTGGGTTGAGGGGGCCTGGAGGTTGGAGGCGTATGGAGAGCGCAGTCCCACCGTGTTGGGGAGGTTAGTGGGGATAGCTCCTTGTACGGGGCTCTGTGAGGGAGAGATATAATGAACACATGTATGCACATGCACAACAAGCTACCAAAATGGACATGAAACCTCTATTCTTGCCGATTCTATCCCTTTTTTCCCTACGGACCCCCCAAACCCATTCTATCCATCGCTCCCTTATCCCCCCCACACCCCACCCCCTCCACACACTCGCACCTCACTCACCTGCTTGGGGATGCAGTCCAGCAGACTGTCCAGGGGGTCGTTCATGACGCTGCACTCCTCCATGGTGTCCATGTGCTCTGACACAGGCACAGAGTAAGGCATGGGGGCCTGTCCCTGACTGCTGGGGCTCTCTGATAGGTCAGCACATGGGGTCACCACCGGGGTGGCAGGGTCGTCGCTGACAGGGATCGGCGTGGCCAAAGGAGCAGGGATACACTGGGCGCTGGACAGGTCAGCTGAGGATGGAAGTGTTCTCCGTGTGAGAGAGGATGGAAGTGTTCTTCCGTGTGAGAGAGGATGGAAGTGTTCTCCGTGTGAGAGAGGATGGAAGTGTTCTTCCGTGTGAGAGAGGATGGGGAGCAGATGAAGAGTGTAAAGTGGAATTATATTTCAATATGTGATGTTATGCATGTTGCCATACCTGGTCCAATGTCTAAAGACTCTAAACCGTTGGAGGACGTCTAAAGGATTGAAGCAGACACAGACAAGGTCATTTTTAATTTTCCATGTCATGGTAATAAGTGAAGGCAGAGCTACATTAAAAAGTGCCGTTAATTAGCTAGTTAATACACCAGTCAAGGGGTAAACAGGGTAGGCATGACTCACCTCCCCTGTGGGTGGGGAGCAGTCTCCCTGCCCCTCCCCTCCTGATGATGTTGACTCCACCTGCAGGGAGACAAACAGTAGACAGTGTAGGACACCATACAAATACACTCCTTCCCCACCATGAGTCACAGAGGTATACTTCATTGCTACCACAAGGACAGTCAATTAATTACAGCCCAAACTTTCATTCACACAGCACATTTTTTGTCAAGAATGAAGAATGCAGGAGATCCAGTAACTGTGTCTCACCTGAGTACTGATATAGGCCTTGCGGACCTTCAGACCCAGTTTATTGGCCAGGTCCTGGGCCAGCTCACTCACCTGCCTGTCCTGTACAGAGACATAGAAGCTGAATCAACATCCAAGCAGTGGGTGGAGCCACAGTCCCTGCTGAGTGATCCTACCTGTGGGGCAGTGAGCAGACACCCTGTGCCACACTCATAGACACCCTGCTGAGTGATCCTACCTGTGGGGCAGTGAGCAGACACCCTGTGCCACACTCATAGGCTTCCCTGAACTTCCCCAGTTCTCTCAGGCACAGAGCCTTTCTGAACAGAGCTCGACGGCTGCCCTCAGACACACACAGTGCGCTGTCGCAGTCTTGCACGCCCCGCTCGTACTCCCCCTGTGAGGAGCAGGAGGAGGAGCAGGAGGAGGAGCAGGAGGAGGAGGAGGAGGAGGAGGAGGAGGAGGAGGAGCAGGAGGAGGAGGAGGAGGAGCAGGAGGAGGAGCAGGAGGAGAAGGAGGGGAAAGATATGGAGGCAGGATGTGGGGAGATCAAGATGACAGGAGGGTGTTAAGGCTGTTTCTAAATTAGATTTCGACTGCATTAGTGAAAGTGCTTATCTATGTCTGGTTCAAATAACTTTGAGTTCAAATAAAATAAAGTATTAAAAAGTCCATGCGACTAAACAGCTATGACGAAGCCTCTCACAATATTAAAATGTGCAGCAGCCTTATTAACATAAAGGCTCTCCAGCAGCTTGGGGGGGATGACCAGGGCCTCAGCCTGGGCGTAGCGAGCCACATTGACCCCCTCGCTGTAGTGCTGGACCGCCTGTCTCCACTCCCCATCACGGAACACCGTGTTCCCCTCGTCCAGCAAGTTACACACCAACTGGGTCAGAAATGCCTGAGAGGAAGAAGAAGGAAAATCTGATTATGAGATAATATGGGAGGAAGATCAAAGTAAGATTCATGTGGAATAAAGAAAGAAGTTGATAACACATAGGTGCTACAGTGTAGATGTAGGACATGATGTAAGTTTTATAACTTATACACGTTGTGACGGCATTTGGAATTTTATTATAATTAACAAGTTAATATGAACAACAGAATCTAATCTCTAGTACCTCATAACCCTCTGGCTCTGGGAATGGCAAGGAGGACCTGTAATGAGGGACAGGTTTAGTGCTTTAATGTGTCCAAATTAAGGCAGCGAACATGGTTGTTGTTACCTATACAGGATTCCTCCTTACTGAATAAAGCTCATAGCTTTGTGGATCTCCTCTCTTCTCCTCTGTCCTTCTGAATCCATGATCTTTGGGTCAAAATACAGTGTTAGAAGACGACTACACTTAAACTACACATTTATGATGCAATAAAGTAGAAATATCAGTGTGAGTGTAAAGTATCTAAATGTTGTCAATGTGACTGGTAATTTGTTGAACAGACACAAGATAACAGCTTTTGACAACTTTCTTCGTTCTTCGGCCTCACATCATAACATGTCCTGGGACTCGAGTTATTCCTGCTGCGGGGAACAGGAGCTTAGACTGGGGGAGCCTCCAGCAGGCTAACAGGCTAACGTGCTAACAGGCTAACAGGCTAACAAGCTAGCTCAAACCCAAGCCACAAAAACCAGACTGACAATATATGGACAATATATCAATATTATAAGAACAGTTCATGTTAACAACTGACCTTAACTGAAGATGATGAACAGCTGACAAACTAACACAACATCACAAAGTACTGAGATGGAGTAGCGCGGTGGCTAACAGCTAACAGGAAGAGAGACACTGGAAGAAGAGCAGGAGAGTCTTGTGTGAGTGCTGAACACTTTACTGACACACCTGAGATGATCTACTGTCTGCTGAACACAGAGATGATCAGAGATATGATAGAGATATGATAGATAGAGATATGATAGAGATATGGAAGATCTCCTATCAGACCTGCTGCTTCTCTGTAACATGTCTTCTATCTTAGCTACATCTCATCTAGCTCAGATACTCACGGTTCTTAGATTGTTTGACGGCTGCATCAAGTGTAGATGATGGTTACATCCAGGTCACATATGAATCCACCAGACACATGTTATCATGTTATCATGTTATCACATGTTATCACAGGTTATCCTGACAGAACATGCTCTCCCTCCTAGCTGCTCCTGTTGACACTAGTGTGGGTCTTAAAGAGACTGAGGATCAGGTGTTGTTTAGGGTCGTTCTGATGCTCCTGAAATACATTAATATATACTGAATATATAAACTGCAACACAATAATAAACTCTGATATTTACAACAACAACAAAAAGATTACATTAATATCATCCACGTGTGAAACTGTTTCTTATGGAACTTTTGATACTTCGTGGAGTTTGTTGATGTTTCCGTGGTCTAAAACTGTGGGTTAACACAGTAAGACAGTTAATGTATTATGAAACCATGGTTACTATGGTTACTAAGTAAGGTTAAAAAACATACTTTATATAAAGATTAAACAGTAAGTTCTTAATAAAACTCTTCTTAATAAACCTCCACCCAGCAGGCGGCAGCACATCAGTCCTGTGAAGCTGCACAGCTGAAACCACAGAAGAAGAACACGTCACAGCGCGCGGCACCTGTTAATATTATAGGTCCATGCACCTGCTTCACAAACTGTCAGTGTCAGATTAAAGCTTCTTCAACTTTAAATATTAACATTTATTTACCATATAGTTACATGATAGGTATTACATATAGGTATTTACAATATTCGCTTAAACGTTTGAAACTAGCTACACTGCTGTCTTTAACTTGTATAGGTCATGTTAGCTACTTATTGTTTTAATAGGTAGACAGGTAGTTGGCTGGTAGCTGGTTACTAATGTATCGTTTGACGTCATTCTGGTTGCTAATGTATCGTTTGACGTCATTCTGTTGTCATCTCCAGTACTACAGATGGCTTCTGACGTCCTAGCCCAGCTTGCTGAAGCTTTGTCCAACACACATGTTGGTGATGGAGAGTTGAGCTACCAGGGTAGAGGACTCAAACTGGACAACACAGAGTCTGGTAACAAACACACACCTGACCTTTCAACTTAGTTTGATTTGTTAAGTAAATGTTTTATTCAAATTCAAATGTCAAATCATATCTTACTTGATGTCAGTGTCTCTATGTTGCAGTGAAAGATGTGGTGGTAGAACTCCAGCAGTACAGTGAGCTGAGAGCCCTGAGTTTAGAGGGGAACACAGTGGGTCTGGAGGCAGCTCAGGCCATCGCCCGGGTCCTGGAGGGAAAACATCACCTTCAGGTACCTAAACCACGTCTATCATCGTGTTTCCAAATACCACAAGGTTTTCAGTGTTGGATTAAATGAAGCTTGGTGTCTTCCTTCTTTCAGAGATGCCACTGGAGCGACATGTTTACAGGGCGACTAAGATGTGAAATCCCCACAGCACTGGTGAGGAGCTGAACTGGTTATAAAGCATTTATTAAAAGAGTTCAAGGCCTTCATGTTACATTTACATTTAGTCATTTAGCAGACACTTTTATCCAGAGCGACTTACAGCAAGTACAGGGACATTCCCCATGAGGCAAGTAGGGTGAAGTGCCTTGCCCAAGGACACAACGTCATGTTGGCATAGGCGGGGTTTGAACCAGGGACCTTCCCATCACTAGCCCTGTACTCCCTCACTCCCCATGTTAACTTCATGTTCTGTTTACTGATCACTGCCTGTCTCACCTTCCACACTTAAGAGATGCCTAGGCAGTGCAATAATAACAGCGGGGGCTCGACTCACAGAACTGGACCTGAGTGATAATGCCTTTGGTCCTGATGGAGTGAAAGGCATCGAGTCGCTCCTGCAGAGCCCCTCCTGCCACTCACTACAAGAGCTGCGCCTGAACAACTGTGGCATCGGTATAGGAGGAGCCAAGGTGAGGTGGGCGAGAGGCACTAACTGTGGATGGGTGGATTTGGACAGTTCTTTGTAGTTCATATGTTCTAATGTAATATTCGACTTGTTGTTGCCAGATCCTGGCTGCAGCATTAACAGAATGCACCAGGCAGTCATCTGCCCTTGGTACCTCACTAAGACTGAAGGTGTTTGTTGCTGGCAGAAACAGACTGGAGAATGAGGGAGTCACAGCCCTCGCTCAGGTCCTTCAGGTACACACGTTACTGTCACACATGTTACTGTCACACATGTTACTGCCACACATGTTACTGTCACACATGTTACTGTCACACATGTTACTGCCACACATGTTACTGCCACACATGTTACTGTCACACATGTTACTGTCACACATGTTACTGCCACACATGTTACTGTCACACGTTACTGTCACACATGTTACTGTCACACATGTTACTGCCACACATGTTACTGTCACACATGTTACTGTCACACATGTTACTGCCACACATGTTACTGTCACACGTTACTGTCACACATGTTACTGTCACACATGTTACTGCCACACATGTTACTGTCACACATGTTACTGTCACACATGTTACTGCCACACATGTTACTGCCACACATGTTACTGTCACACATGTTACTGTCACACATGTTACTGCCACACATGTTACTGTCACACGTTACTGTCACACATGTTACTGTCACACATGTTACTGCCACACATGTTACTGTCACACATGTTACTGTCACACATGTTACTGCCACACATGTTACTGTCACACGTTACTGTCACACATGTTACTGTCACACATGTTACTGCCACACATGTTACTGTCACACATGTTACTCTCACACATGTTACTGCCACACATGTTACTGTCACACGTTACTCTCACACATGTTACTGTCACACATGTTACTGCCACACATGTTACTGCCACACATGTTACTGTCACACATGTTACTGTCACACATGTTACTGCCACACATGTTACTGTCACACGTTACTCTCACACATGTTACTGTCACACATGTTACTGCCACACATGTTACTGTCACACATGTTACTGCCACACATGTTACTGTCACACGTTACTGTCACACATGTTACTGTCACACATGTTACTGTCACACACGTTACTGTCACACATGTTACTGTCACACATGTTACTGTCACACATGTTACTGTCACATGTTACTGCCACACATGTTACTGTCACACGTTACTGTCACACATGTTACTGTCACACATGTTACTGTCACACACGTTACTGTCACACATGTTACTGTCACACATGTTACTGTCACACATGTTACTGTCACATGTTACTGTCACACATGTTACTGTCACACATGTTACTGTCACATGTTACTGTCACACATGTTACTGTCACACATGTTACTGTCACAGCCCTCGCTCAGGTCCTTCAGGTACACACATGTTACTATGATCACATGACAAAGGACGCCTAGTCAGCTGCAGGCTAAATGTTCAAATGCATTGCAGTATCAAATGTTGATCTTTTTACATCCCTTCTATATCCATCTTCCTGATCTCACCTCCCTGACCATCTTCTCCTCTCTGTCCAGTTGATGGGCAGCCTGGAGGAGCTGCACCTGCCCCAGAATGGCATCACCCACCCTGGGGTGACGGCTCTGGCCACTGCCCTGCAGCACAACCCTGAGCTCCGTGTGTTAAACCTGAATGACAACACCTTCACAAAGAGAGGGGCGCTGGCCATGGCACAGGTATACTCTCTCTCTCTCAGTCTCTTAATGAGCACTGTGTGTTGGCTTAGATGAGACAACCTCTTCACCTCCCACCCTCTCCCTCTTCACCTCCCACCCTCTCCCTCTTCACCTCCCACCCTCTCCCTCTTTCTCCCACCACCTCCTCTCCAGGCCCAGAGACACCTGCACAAGGATCAGGTGATCAACTTTGGGGACTGCCTGGTCCGCTCAGAAGGAGCCATCTCTCTTTCTGCTGTGCTCCGAGAGGGTCTGGACACACTCCAGGTCAGAGTTAGTGTGACGGCTGAGGTCACAGTGTTCTTGTCCAGTACCCATGGATGAGTCCTCACAAGGGTTCTTCACTCTTCCAGGAACTGAACCTGTCATTTGGGGAGATCATAGAGGCAGCTGCCCTGGTGGTGGCCCAGGCTGTTAAGGACAAACCTCACATGGTGAAACTGGACCTGAACGGTGCTCACTCTAGTGTACACTATTCTAACTGTGTCCAAAACATAGAAAAGCAATTCACCTACTGACCTCAAATCTTCAGTGATATACTACTGCTGTTGTGGATGATCATATGTTATTGTACGTTCACTCAGGTAACTGTCTAGGTGAGGAGGGATGTGAGGCCCTGAAGGAGATCCTGGAGAGCAAGGCAGACCTGCTGGCTTCACTCAGGTGTGTGAAGTTCTGTGTGTACACCTGCTCATGCTGCTTCTGTGTGTACACCTGCTCATGCTGCTTCTGTGTGTACACCTGCTCATGCTGCTTCTGTGTGTACACCTGCTCATGCTTGGACTCTTTGATGTGCTTTCTCTGTAGTGATGATGAGGGGGAGCCTGAGGAGGATGAAGAGGAGGATGGAGAAGAGGAAGAGAGAGAAGAGGAAGAGAAAGGAGAAGAGGAGAAAGATGATGGTGAAAAGACACATGACGATGGAGTGTCAAGTGAAGAAAGCAGCCCTATGAAGCCACAGAACACGGCAAGTCTACCTTATCCAGATCCCTGTACCAGAACTCCTCCATCATGATGCTGTATATAAGCTGTATACCACAGCCTCCTCCATGCTTTGGTTCTGTCACCTGTGATTTACGCATAATGAAGTGTAGAATATTGTGATTGCTGTGTTTGTCCTCTGATCCTGTGCTGCATCATTTCAGCCCCTACAGGAAGTGCAGTCCTTCCTTAGTGCCCCCTCAGCTGAGAAGCTCCTCAGCCTGGGGGAGATGAGGGCGGAGCTACTAGGGCAGCAGGTAGGCCCCCAGGTAACCAGAGACAACCCTCCTCCCACCACCACCAGGTGTGAACTTAGTGTCAGTAAATCACTCTGTGTCTTTTGTCAGGTAGATGTGTCAGAGCCAGACCAGGCAGCAGACATCTTTTTGAAAGTGTCCTGTGTTTACAAGGAGGAAGCAGAGGTTAGCAGAGCTGTTCTGAGCACCATCGGTGAGGAGCTGAGTATATGAAGGCCCAGTGTGTCCTGTTTTCACTTCCTGTCTCTCTTCATGTTCCTTAAACTTCACACAAACATCAAACATTTCCTACGGTTCTTCTTCTTTAGACGCTCTGTTGAAAAGTGCCTTTACTGGCTCCCCTGTACAGACTTCCAGCTTCCTGTCCACTGTCCTGGTCAAGATGGGACTTCTCAAGGTACAACATGTCCCCAGTACAGACTAGTTCCAAAGGGAATGTGTACACTGCACTAAATGTTTATTCATATGCACAGATATTATACCTGTTACGGCAGTGCAGGACTATGGTTTTACTTCATGCAGCACAAAACCTCTTATTTTGAATATTGGTTGAGTTAGGGTTGTGGTGGTCATTTGAATAGCCTTTCGGTAAAAACTTTAAAGTGTAATTTTATGTGTGTGATCAGTGTCCATGCCAGCCCTCTCTCTCCCTGTCTCTCCCCGGTCAGGGTGAGGGACAGACCAGGAAAGTGCAGGTGTGCCCAGGTCACCTGCTGGCTCTGGAACATGCTGTCCAACAGGAGTACTTCCCTCAAGACCACGCCTCCCTGCTGCTCACCTTTGTGTCCAGGTATGAATCCAGATTCAGGACTGTCTAGACACCCTTGAGATGTCATAAACCCCTTAAAGATTGCCTGTCTAGGCTTTTGATGTAACAATACAAGTTAGAGAACTGTTATGAAGATGTTATAATGGGGTCAGGTGGCTGAGTGCTTATGGTATGGGACTAGTGATCAGAAGGTTGCAAGTTTGATTCCCGGCTAAGACACTTCACCCTACTTGCCTCAGAGGGGATTGTCCCTGTACTTGCTGTAAGTCTCTCTGGATAAGAGCGTCTGCTAACTGACTGACTGTAGATGCCAGATGTATAGTGATGGTCTGGTAGACGATGCTGTGCTGTAATGTGTTGCTGAGCCTTGGATTCAGACAGCTGCCTAATGTGTTGGAACCCTGCAGGAGAGGGAAAGTGTTGCAGTCGTGCAGCCAGGCCACCAAGAGCCTAAAGTCCACTCTGGAAAGGAGGAGCACCCTGCAGTGCTGAGACCTGCTCTGTACCCACCAATAGGACAGCACTCTGCCCTGTAGGATAGCACTCTGCCCTGTAGGACAATACTCTGCCCTGTAGGACAGCACTCTGCCCTGTAGTACAGCACTCTGCCCTGTAGGACAGCACTCTGCCCTGTAGTACAGCACTCTGCCCCATAGGACAGCACTCTGCCCCATAGAACAGCACTCTGCCCTGTAGGACAACACTCTGCCCTGTAGGACAGCACTCTGCCCCATAGAACAGCACTCTGCCCTGTAGGACAACACTCTGCCCTGTAGGACAGCACTCTGCCCTGTAGTACAACACTCTGCCCTGTAGGACAGCACTCTGCCCTGTAGGACAGCACTCTGCCCCATAGGACAGCACTCTGCCCTGTAGTACAACACTCTGCCCTGTAGGATAGCACTCTGCCCTGTAGGACAATACTCTGCCCTGTAGGATAACACTCTGCCCCATAGGACAGCACTCTGCCCCATAGAACAGCACTCTGCCCTGTAGGACAGCACTCTGCCCCATAGGACAGCACTCTGCCCCATAGAACAGCACTCTGCCCTGTAGGACAACACTCTGCCCTGTAGGACAGCACTCTGCCCCATAGAACAGCACTCTGCCCTGTAGGACAGCACACTGCCCCATAGAACAGCACTCTGCCCCGTAGTACAACACTCTGCCCTGTAGTACAACACTCTGCCCTGTAGGACAGCACTCTGCCCTGTAGGACAGCACTCTGCCCTGTAGGACAGCACTCTGCCCTGTAGGACAGCACTCTGCCCTGTAGTACAGCACTCTGCCCTGTAGGACAGCACTCTGCCCTGTAGGACAGCACTCTGCCCCATAGAACAGCACTCTGCCCTGTAGGACAGCACTCTGCCCCATAGAACAGCACTCTGCCCCGTAGTACAACACTCTGCCCTGTAGTACAACACTCTGCCCTGTAGTACAACACTCTGACCTGTAGTACAGCACTCTGCCCTGTAGTACAACACTCTGCCCTGTAGGACAGCACTCTGCCCTGTAGGATAGCACTCTGCCCTGTAGGACAATACTCTGCCCTGTAGGACAGCACTCTGCCCCGTAGAACAGCACTCTGCCCTGTAGGACAGCACTCTGCCCCATAGGACAGCACTCTGCCCCATAGAACAGCACTCTGCCCTGTAGGACAACACTCTGCCCTGTAGGACAGCACTCTGCCCCATAGAACAGCACTCTGCCCTGTAGGACAGCACACTGCCCCATAGAACAGCACTCTGCCCCGTAGTACAACACTCTGCCCTGTAGTACAGCACTCTGCCCTGTAGGACAGCACTCTGTCCTGTAGGACAGCACTCTGCCCTGTAGTACAGCACTCTGCCCTGTAGGACAGCACTCTGCCCTGTAGGACAGCACTCTGCCCTGTAGTACAGCACTCTGCCCTGTAGGACAGCACTCTGCCCTGTAGGACAACACACTGCCCCATAGAACAGCACTCTGCCCCGTAGTACAACACTCTGCCCTGTAGTACAGCACTCTGCCCTGTAGGACAGCACTCTGTCCTGTAGGACAGCACTCTGCCCTGTAGTACAGCACTCTGCCCTGTAGTACAGCACTCTGCCCTGTAGTACAACACTCTGCCCTGTAGGACAGCACTCTGCCCTGTAGGACAGCACTCTGTCCTGTAGGACAGCACTCTGCCCTGTAGTACAGCACTCTGCCCTGTAGGACAGCACTCTGCCCTGTAGGACAGCACTCTGCCCTGTAGGACAGCACTCTGTCCTGTAGGACAGCACTCTGCCCTGTAGGACAACACTCTGCCCTGTTGGACAACACTCTGCCCTGTAGGACAGCACTCTGCCCCATAGAACAGCACTCTGCCCCATAGAACAGCACTCTGCCCTGTAGTACAACACTCTGCCCTGTAGTACAGCACTCTGCCCTGTAGTACAACACTCTGACCTGTAGTACAGCACTCTGCCCTGTAGTACAACACTCTGCCCTGTAGGACAGCACTCTGCCCTGTAGGACAACACTCTGCCCTGTAGGACAGCACTCTGCCCTGTAGGACAACACTCTGCCCTATAGGACAGCACTCTGCCCCATAGGACAGCTTTCTGCCCCTGTAAGCTGCACTGAGCCACACCTACTCTGTCTACTGCCCTGCATGTAGACTTACACTGACCTAAAGATGAGGACCCTCCCTCTGCCTGGTGTAAAGCCTTCACACTTGAAGATGGCTCAGTCATATACAGTCTTCATTTGGGCGATTTTATTTTTTTACTTGTTTTTTCTATTTCTAATTTTATAAGAAAAAGGACTTTAAAACCACATCCACAAATATCATAAAAAGGGAAACATTTACAATGTGAAGAAATGAAAATAATTAAAAAATGGTTGGATTTATTCATTTGTTACTTTTATTTAATTATTGTTGTTTGAAGTTATTCTGGGCATCTGGCTTTGCAGGCCATATGTATACAGCCCAGATGGGTTAACCAGGTCAAATCATTTGTGCATTAAACTGTGAGCAGGAATTGGCTGCATGCATGAGCATGTCCTCTTATAGACACAGACCTCTACAGCCCCATGTGTGTGCAGGGTGCTGTGCAGGGCGCTGTGCAGGGCGCTGTGCACCACTGTAACTACAGCTCAGGACAGCACACTGGGATGGAACATGGGAAACAAGTGGCAATTAGAACTCATTTCTACTGCTGTAAAACTAGATTTTGATTAAACATTGACTGATTGAAGTTGTATAACATACTGAATGTATATAAGCCATATATGGGTATTTCTGTGGTTGTATTTGAAGTAACAACGTGTGGAATAAAAAACGATGATAGGTGATTCTTATTTACTTAAGACTTTCTGAGTTTAAAGCGTGTTTTGTTATGTGATTAATACATGTCATGCCGTCTGTATTGATAAATCATGTTCGCTGGGATGAAGGTTATTGTTTTCTCAAGGCTCAACAGACTCAGACTTTAGAAGATGGGGTTGTGGGTGAATGGAGGGATGAGGAAAGTTTGTTTTGGATGAGGGTCGACCGGGGGAGGAGAGGGAGAGGTACAGCAGAACCCGTGAGAGAATCAACAGCGGGACAGGAGGAGGAAGCCGAATAACTGTCCACAAACTCCGAGCAAAAGTGAGTATTCAATGTTTTTTCGCTGCACACAAGGTGATCACATCTGTTGCATAGAAAGTTTAAAAGGACTAATACAAGCAAGTGATGTTGATGGGGTTCATTATATTAGTTAGATTCATTTACACCGTGTTTCCAAAACAAACCCTCGACTTATAGAATAAATAGGATGTATGCTGTGTTCGAATCCCCAGATAACCATGAAGAGCTTCTGTGAAAAATGTGTTCACCATCCCTGGTTTATTTACAGGAGAGTCTCCAGCAGGGAAACACTGCGCGTCTTTGTGCACCACCAGCGTGCCAGCTCAACTGAGGTCTAAACTGTTGATCCCTTAGGGACACACTGACACACACACACACACACTGCAACACACACACACTGTGACACACACTGACACACACACACACTGACACACACTGACACACACACTGACACACACACTGCAACACACACTGACACACACACACACACACACTGCAACACACACACACACACTGTGACACACACTGACACACACACACACACTGACACACACACACTGACACACACACACACTGACACACACTGACACACACACACACACTGCAACACACACTGACACACACACACTGACAGACACACTGACACACATACACACACACTGCAACACCTACTGACACACACACTGACACACACTGCAACTCACACTGACACACACACACTGACACACACACTGACAGACACTGCAACACACACTGACACACACACACTGACACACACACAGACACACACACTGCAACACACACTGACACACACACACTGACACACCCCGACACACACACACACTGATAAACACACACACACACACACTGACACACACAGGCTTGGCCAGAGGACATTCCGCGGTCTCTCATTTCTAACCCTCTTTCTTCATCTCTGCCTCTTTCTCTCTCCTCGGCGACCTGGAAACTTGGGAAAAGTAACTTAGTGATAATGTGTTAACTCAGTTTCAGCTTCAGACCTGACAGGTCTAAACAGGATTTGTTCTACGGATTAATTTCCACATCCCCTGGGCTCAGGTATATTTTAAAGAGGGAAATATCTTCTCATGTTGTTTCTGCTATGAATTCGTAATTGAACATCATTAATGCTCTTATTAAAGCTCTTAGTAAGATCCAGGGGATTTAAAACCAGAACAGTAATTAGATAATGCGAGACCTTTTCATACTATGTTCAAGATTTTATACCTACTTAACTACAGAATTAATCATCTCAGTTTTTGATGCATATTTGGTAGACTAGAGTTATTTGTCTTAATTCCATAAACTTCTTCCATTGTTAAAATATCAAATAACTGTAGAACTCCTACCATAAGTTAAGTGATATATATCTTATGAGAACTAGCCAGTTATGGGTGTGTGAGTCTGAAATAGTCTCACTGGTCATTAAGCCTGTTCAGACATTTGATTTGACTGAGTCTAATAGTCCATCCAGGGTTTACTGCGCATGTCAACATTAAGCGGTAGGAAAATCATTCACTCGCATGAATGATTGACAAAAACAAATCCTGTTCGAAGTATCGAAGTAGACTTGTTGAAATCCAATTGATTAAAGTGAAGCCAGATTGCGACCAAAACATCCATCTGAAACATGCTGAGATTTATAAACGGATGAACCGTTGGATTTACGCTGTTCCTGTTCTTTCAGCATGTATTCCATGGGCTGTTCCTCCGCCTGGTGGGCAGTGATGGTACTGCTGGCAGCTACACCAGGAGTGCATCTGGGGAAGTGCCCAAAGGAGTGTGTCTGTGACCAGATTCAACTCACTGTGTCTTGTGTCAACAAGAATGTGACAGAAGTGCCTCCCACAATAGACGAGGTACATCATGACGCATAACCACCATCATATAATGAGTGAATGAATTATAATCTGTAATAATATGATCTGTAATAATCTGTAATAGGTGCTGCACACTGAAACTCAAGAAACCTTTTGAATTTAGCCATCTTTTCTGTCTGTTGGACTCCTGACTTTGACTTTGGTGATATTGTCCCGTCATCCTCAGATCACAGTGAAGCTTGACCTGAGAGGGAATAACATCCAGACGCTGCCCACAGGGGCGTTCCAACACACCCCGTACCTGACGCACCTCACACTGCAGCGCTGTAACATCCACACTGTGAAGGAGGGGGCCTTCCGCAGCCTGGGACGCCTAGTCTTCCTCAACCTTGCAAACAACAACATTGAGATACTTTACCAGGTAAGACAGATAAGACACATGCTTTCAGGACAGAGCCTATTTAAGATGCAAGGCAATGCTCAATACAGACAGAGTTCTTCTCGGTCAAATAGTAAGAGAAGTTGTCCTTTTAGGCAGGTAATGGAAGAGCTTCTTTTCTTTCCATTTTCAAGGTTGTTTTGAGAATATTTGCCTTTCTATGATCTTCAGATTTCTTTGCTCATTGCAGCTCTATCAATAAACAGCATCTGTCTCCTCTCCTTCCCAGGAGTCCTTCGATGGCCTCTCTTCCCTGAAGCAGCTCTTGATCGACCGTAACCGAGTGGAGGAGATTCAGCCAGGAGCCTTTTCTCAGCTGGGATTCCTGAACTTGCTCTCTCTCACACACAACCAGCTGGTCTACATCCCAAACATGGCCTTCCAGGGGCTGCAGAACATCAAGTGGCTGCGACTCACTCACAACTCCCTGAACTACCTCGCTACCGAGGCCTTCGCTGGCCTCTTCACTCTCACACGTCTCAGTTTAGATCACAACGAGCTGCAGTTCTTCCCCACTGAGACCATGACCAGGTATGTGGACAGTCTGAACATGTGTGATGATGTAGGGATGCTGGTGTCCCAGAGACCTGAGGCAGCAGATCATCTCTATTGTTAGTCATCATGTGTAGGTTTTCTCTAACCATCTTCCTCATGTTGTGTGTATGTCCCTATTTGTTCCACATACCCAGACTCCCAGAGGTCACTCGCCTGGACCTTGGCTACAACCCCATGACCTACCTGGGGGAGGAGACAGTGTCAATGGCCAAGGTGACCCACCTCTTCATGGACCATATGTCCCTTCAAGACCTGGCAAACACAGCTGTGTCCTTATCCCCTAACCTAGTACACCTGGATCTCAGCCATAACCAGCTACGTGTTCTACAACCTTTCTCTGCAGGTGAGACCAAACTGTAAACTCTCACAACACAATCACTATCACAATCACTCATAATCACTATCACAATCACTGTCACTATCACTATCACTATCACTATCACTATCACTATCCTCACAAGCCACCCTGCCTCCCATCACATCCTATCACCTGTCCTTCTACCTGACAGGTTCCCCTAAGTTGGCGCGTCTCAACCTGGCTGGAAACCCCATCTACTGTAACTGTTACCTGCGTCCTCTGAGAGAATGGGCTCTGCAGGGAAAGATCAAGCTGCTGGGGGCCTGCGGGGGCCCCGCCCACTTCTCTGGAGAGAGTCTGGAGGCCATCCACCCCTCTGAACTGCGGTGCCAGAGCCAGGAGGCCATGCTGAAGGCAGAGTTTGAGGAGCAGAGCAGGGTCACCCCACCCCCCACCCCAGAGCCAGACGACAAAGTCAAGTGTCCTGCCAACTGTGCCTGTGAGGTGAGTGTGTGTTACAGGATGGTTACTAACTCCTGTATTTCCACTCTTGCCCCTTGACTCACTCATCCACCTATTCACCCCTTCACCCCCATCCCAGCGTGACACCCACCACTCTTCCTGTGAGAACCGTGGCCACACTAAAGTCCCCCGTGGCTTCTCACCGGATACTCGACTCCTTGATCTTCGTGGCAACGATTTCCACTACATTCCTGGCAACAGTTTCCCTGGTGTCCCTGAGGTGGTTTCTCTCCATCTCCAGCGCTGCAAGATTGTGGAGGTGAATCAGTGACTCTTTTGAACTTTATCATTCAGAATGCTTTGTGTTATGATTCTAAATGCACAAATTGTTTTGCATGTACTTGTCAGTCACACTGGAGAAAATGGCCATAGACTAAATGTCAGACCTGTGACCTACAGGTGGAGGATGGAGCTTTCAACGGGATGAAAGGGCTGGTCTACCTATACCTGTCTGAGAATGAGCTCACCTCCCTCAGCCCATCAGCCTTCAAGGGTCTGCCACAGCTCACCTACCTCCACCTGGAGAAGAACCGCTTCACCACCTTCCCCAAGGGGGCCTTCAGGCTGCTGCCTGGCCTGCTGGCCCTGCACCTGGAGCAGAACTCCATCTCCAGGCTGGAGCCAGGCATCTTAGTTGGGGCAGAGAAGCTGAGAGGCCTCTACCTCGCTTCCAACTCTATTGACAGTGTAGACCCCCGGGCCCTGGACCAGGCCTCGGACCTGGAAACACTGCATCTGGGTGGCAACAAGCTGAATGAGGTCCCAACAGATGCTCTGGGAAAGACACAGAATCTTGGCGAGCTTCGTCTGTCAAAGAATCCCATCCGCTGGGTGGGGCCTCAAGCTTTCCAGCCACTGGCTAGAGTGCTGAAGGATCTCTACCTAGATGGCATGGGACTGGAGAAGGTGAAGGGAAAGACAGATATCTTGGTTTCTCCTGGTCTTCCTCACCTCCTCACCCATTATTCTGTCCTCACTTCTCTTCCAGATGTCTAAGGACTCCTTGGCAGGGTTGAGCCCAGGGCTGAGGAGTCTGTACCTGGAGGGGAACCAGTTGGAAGAGGTGCCTGACTTTAACAGTTTCAGCAGCCTGGAGGTCATCAACCTGGCTGACAACCCTCTGCTGTGTGACTGCCCCCTGCTGCCTCTGCGCATGTAAGACACACACACACGTTCTCAGTCTCTGCTTCCAACCAATTCTATCTTCCTCCTTACAGAGACTTCAACCCTCAGGCACAAACATGAAAGTACATATGTATTGTGTCTAGGCTACATGAACCCCCCACTTTGTTTCACTCTCTAAGATGGATAGAGAAGGTCAACCTGAAGGTGCGTGCCACCTGTGCCAATCCACCTGAGCTGCAGGGTCAAAAGGTCAAAGATGTCCATGTCTTCAAGGCTTGTCCAGGAGGTGAAAGACTTGCCTCCTCCCCGACCATCGCCTCTCCAAAAGTCTCCAAGACCCCCAAGTCCACCAAGCCTAAGCCAGCTCACCTCAACGCCCCTCGCCAAGTCAAAGTGGTCCGGACCAAATCCAAAGGCCGTAAGACTCAGACACCCAAACCTGCAGTGACCAAGAAGACCTCGAAAAGGAGCAAAACAGCCTGAAAATGAGTCCCTCACATATCCAGCATGTTAAAGCTGTCAGGATGTTCAGGGACTAACATGTTCTTCAGTGTCTATTGTTCAGTCCTCACAGTTAAACTACAGTATATAGATCAGTGACTTTCAACTGATTCATTTAGTGATGATATTAAACAAGACTTCCCCACACAATGGGGGTCTCTTATCCTTCAAAGTGACCACATCTTACTCATGTAGAAGGACTTTCAACTCAACATATTATCAAATGTTGTGACAGTATGTTGAGAATGTTTGGCTAAAAGCTCATTTCCTAACCACTAGTCGTCTTCCTAGTCCAGTAAACAGTGGTTTTATGTATAAGCTCTATCTAGTTATACTTACAGCTGTTGATAATACCAATCTATCGTTATGTTCTTAGAAGTCAAATGTCAACATACAGTATGCAGATCATTCTAATAAACAGTATGTTTATCAAACCCCACATCAGCTACATATTTTATTCCACAATTGTACAAACACACAACAGAAACAGAGTATGGAAACTAAACCTAAAATGTAAAAACAATAATTAGACAGTTACACAACATGAAAATGTGTGAAGGAGCGTAATTTACAGTCATTACATGTAATGCAACTAGGACCTGGTAAAGCTGAGTTTCAGTACATCTGTTTATAGACAAATGTTTAAGTAACTGTTTCTACTGATTATACATGATAACCTACAAGGTTTAAGTGGCAGAGCATCCAAAGGTCCTGACATCCTGGTCCAGATTGTTCAACACATTCTCATCAGTCTACAGTGTTAACTGCTCTGGAGTCACTGCTCTGGAGTCACTGCTCTGTATTAACTGCTCTGGAGTCACTGCTCTGGAGTCACTGCTCTGTATTAACTGCTCTGGAGTCACTGTTCTGTATCAACTGCTCTGGAGTCACTGCTCTGTATTAACTGCTCTGGAGTCACTGCTCTGGAGTCACTGCTCTGTATTAACTGCTCTGGAGTCACTGTTCTGTATCAACTGCTCTGGAGTCACTGCTCTGTATTAACTGCTCTGGAGTCACTGCTCCATCATGTGATCCTCAGCAGAATCTTCCTGGTGTCTGACCTCCTCTTGGGGCTCCATTCCCTGGGGCTCCTGCTCCTGCTGGGACTCCTCCTGCTCCTGCTGGGGCTCCTTCTCCTGGGGCTCCTTTCCCTGGGGCTCCTGCTCCTGCTGGGGCTCCTTCTCCTGGGGCTCCTTTCCCTGGGACTCCTGCTCCTCCTGCTCCTTCTGGGACTCCTGCTCCTCCAGGGACTCCTGCTCCTCCTGGGACTCCTGCTCCTCCTGGGACTCCTGCTCGTGCTGGGGCTCCTTCTCCTGGGGCTCCTTTCCCTGGGACTCCTGCTCTTCCTGAAGCTCCTGCTCCTTCTCCTGGGGCTCCTCTGTATTCTCCTCATCCTCACCCTCCTTCCTCTGCTCAGCCGCTCTGTTCTTCTCCTCCTCCCTTCTCTCCTCCTCCTTTCTCTGCTTCTCTTTTCTCTGCTCCTCCACTTCCTGCTCTTGCTTGATGACAGCCAGCAAGGGGGGAGGAGCAATAGGTGTTTCCATCTCCAGTTCCTCCACTTTGACCTGGACTGCGATGACTGAAAAGAGAGGAGGCAGAGTGAGGAGGCAGAGTGAGGAGGGAGAGTGAGGAGGGAGAGTAAGGAGGGAGAGTGAGGAGGCAGAGTGAGGAGGGAGAGTGAGGAGGCAGAGAGAGGAGGCAGAGTGAGGAGGCAGAGTGAGGAGGCAGAGTGAGGAGGCAGAGTGAGGAGGGACAGTGAGGAGGCAGAGAGAGGAGGCAGAGTGAGGAGGCAGAGTGAGGAGGCAGAGTGAGGAGGAAGAGTGAGGAGGGAGAGTGAGGAGGGAGAGTGAGGAGGCAGAGTGAGGAGGCAGAGTGAGGAGGAAGAGTGAGGAGGGAGAGTGAGGAGGGAGAGTGAGGAGGCAGAGAAAGGAGGGAGAGGAGACACAGAGAGGAACAGGTGAATGGAGACCAAACTTATTCCTTTTCATCTGGTATATGAATACAGTTGGTGTACATACTGTCCTGTCCCTCAGGCTCTGTCTTGGGCTGGAGGAGAGCAGAGGCAGGAGGGATCCTCTGGTCTGGGGGGGACCCTGGCTGCTCATGTGGGGGCTCCAGTCCTGTCTGCTGGTCAGGCCGGGCAGGAGGACGCTTCTTAGAGAGCAGATTGGCTAGCTTCTTTTTCACCATCTTCTTCTCTGAAAAGAGAGTGGAGGTACAGAGAGCGTGGGGAAGTTGTGAGACTAATTCAGGTATCTTCAGGTATGGGATGTAGTTTAATTGTGTCTAACCCTAATGCTTACTCTTCTTTCCCATAAACTTGTGTCTCTTGGCACGTGGCTGAGTTTCAACAGGATCTACAAGAACAGGACAAGACAGCACAACTTATTTCAATATATTAGTGCTTCCATAGGAGTGACTGAGTATGTATCTATAACCCCCTTCAGTTACCTGGTCCAATAGGAGGTTGCAGATCATAGCCAATAATCTCACACCATCCTACAGGGTAGATGTCAGGTGACTGGTGGTCCACCCATTGGTCAAACTCCTCTTCCCAGCCGTCAAAGTGGATGAGCAGCAGGCGGCCCACGCAGCGCCTCACCGTGGCAACGCACACCAGGCGTGGCTCCATCAGGTCCACAGCCTCCAACTTCATGTCGGGAGAAAAACCATGACCTTGGCAGTGCTGGAGGAACAGGGAGTACACACACACACACAAACACACACACTCTTAGACAAATGGTGAAGTATGATTTGTATCATTTATTCATGAACAATTCTCATCATCATGTTTGTAGTGGAGGAGATTTTTCGGCAGGCCTTTCGTACAACGTTGAACAGGTGTCTAGGAGCAGCTGTGGCCCCTGTCTTCTCCAGATAGCTGCTCCATGTCCAGGTCCTCTGGTCGTATCCTGGTGAACAGAATGAACAAGCCGAGGGATGAGAAAGAGAGAGACTCTCGGTGAGTCATTCAGCATGGCAGGTGAGCCCTGTACCTGGTGGTAAAGTGAGGATGATGTTGTTCTTCTGGCAGAAGTCAATGGGCAGGATGGCATGGGAGGAGGCGTGGTAACAGAACCAATCCGAACCATCCTTTGAGAGGTGCCCATCTATGCCAACCATGAGAAACCCATCCAACAGGACCTGACAAGAACAGAGATGGACAGATGAGATGGATGAATCTAAGAACAGATGAGAAAGAGATGAGAAAGAGTGGAAGCAAGAGGAAGAAATACCAACTGATCCATATTATTAACCAGCTACTTACTAGAACCAGGTGTGACATTAGTGAGTTGGAGAGGAAATATACAGGATCATAGGAACAGGTACCTGTGTTACAGTGAAGCCCTGGTGATGGAGCCTCTGGGGTATCTATACCTTATGGATGGTGTGAAGCCCTGGTGATGGAGCCTCTGGGGTATCTATACCTTATGGATGGTGTGAAGCCCTGGTGATGGAGCCTCTGGGGTATCTATACCTTATGGATGGTGTGAAGCCCTGGTGATGGAGCCTCTGGGGTATCTATGCCTTATGGATGGTGTGAAGCCCTGGTGATGGAGCCTCTGGGGTATCTATACCTTATGGATGGTGTGAAGCCCTGGTGATGGAGCCTCTGGGGTATCTATACCTTATGGATGGTGTGAAGCCCTGGTGATGGAGCCTCTGGGGTATCTATGCCTTATGGATGGTGTGAAGCCCTGGTGATGGAGCCTCTGGGGTATCTATACCTTATGGATGGTGTGAAGCCCTGGTGATGGAGCCTCTGGGGTATCTATACCTTATGGATGGTGTGAAGCCCTGGTGATGGAGCCTCTGGGGTATCTATACCTTATGGATTGTGGCCACACAGATGTTGCCCAGGTTCAGAGGGTCGATGGCCTCCAGTTTCATTCCTACTTCGAAGAAACCTCCATCCATGTACACACACCTGGGCTGGGGGGGGCGGGAAGTTTAATAAGGTTGTTATAGGGATCAAAAGATTTGTCATGATGCTGTCAGACACTACAGCCAATAGAACATGAACACGGTATAGCACATAATGTACACACCACTGGTTAATCAGAAGTCTTTCTCATTGATCTGTGTTCTCACCTTCTTGAAGAGCATGGGGCTGCTGTCGTAGTAGACCTTACGGACCACTGGATTACCAACACCTATGACTGGGATCAAGAAAAGAAAAAACAAACAAACAAACAGATCCATATGAACTCTGGAACAAACCCACAAATAACTGGGCTCCCATTTACACAACCAGTAAGATGATCTATCAGCAGTAGATGTGATTCTTACCTGTGGTCTTGATGGAGTGACCCACTTTGTTGGACCAGCCCATTGGGTGCAGCAGGGGGCTCCACATGTGGCACCAGAATTCAGAGAGGGGCTCTGGGTCCTCCTTCCCCCCGGCTTCGTAGACCAGCTTCAGGCGGCCCCCCAACACCATGTCGATCACTGCCAGCCGTGTGCGGCTCACCATGGTGCGATCCACCACCTCCACACGCATGCCCGCACGGAACGAGTACCTCAGACTTTCTGCCAACTAAACGAAGAAAACCTTTGCTTGGCAACAATAACTTAGACACTCTGCTGCCTCCATCCACATGATATAACTCCTAATATCAGGTATATCCAACACATGTTACCTTGAGATAGAAATCCACAGGCAGAGTGCTGCCTCCTACCAGCCTCTTCATCAAATACTCTTTCCAGTCAGGAATGTGCTGCTGCAGCCCTAGACACCATTTTGAACACACAGTTGGGTGGATGTGAGCTACACTGTGTGTGTATGTGTGTGTGTGTGTATTTAGGCACATGGGTCACACTCACCCTGTGGAGGTACCAGCAGCTTGCCTGTTATGGCACACCAGCCTATGGGATGCATGTTTCCAGATCCCAGATTGCACCAGAAGTCCTGCTTGCTGTCCTCCTCAAAGCCCTCATACCTCAAGAGAGCCTTGTAACCTGCAGGAAACAAGGGGTGAAAGGAATACAAATGAGAAGCTAGAACATGTCACCAGTGAGTACAGTCTTTTAGCACCACCGCTAACCTGCGAGCCGAATGATGGTGGCAATCCAGTAGACCTTGCTGGGCAGAACTGCATTGGTGTTCAGAACTTCCACCTTCAGACCAACTGATATGTCATCCCACTGAGCACACAATGGCACCTGGGGGCAGGAATGGAAACAGAGGCTAGTGGTAGTGCAGTGTGGATGTGGTGGTAGTGCAGTGTGGATGTGGTGGTAGTGCAGTGTGGATGTGGTGGTAGTGCAGTGTGGATGTGGTGGTAGTGCAGTGTGGACGTGCAGTGTGGATGTGGTGGTAGTGCAGTGTGGATGTGGTGGTAGTGCAGTGTGGATGTGCAGTGGGGATGTGGTGGTCGTGCAGTGTGGATGTGGTGGTAGTGCAGTGTGGATGTGGTGGTAGTGCAGTGTGGATGTGGTGGTAGTGCAGTGTGGATGTGCAGTGTGGATGTGGTGGTAGTGCAGTGTGGATGTGGTGGTAGTGCAGTGTGGATGTGCAGTGGGGATGTGGTGGTCGTGCAGTGTGGATGTGGTGGTAGTGCAGTGTGGATGTGGTGGTAGTGCAGTGTGGATGTGCAGTGTGGATGTGGTGGTAGTGCAGTGTGGATGTGCAGTGTGGATGTGGTGGTAGTGCAGTGTGGATGTGCAGTGTGGATGTGGTGGTAGTGCAGTGTGGATGTGCAGTGTGGATGTGGTGGTAGTGCAGTGTGGATGTGGTGGTAGTGCAGTGTGGATGTGCAGTGTGGATGTGGTGGTAGTGCAGTGTGGATGTGGTGGTAGTGCAGTGTGGATGTGCAGTGTGGATGTGGTGGTAGTGCAGTGTGGATGTGCAGTGTGGATGTGGTGGTAGTGCAGTGTGGATGTGCAGTGTGGATGTGGTGGTAGTGCAGTGTGGATGTGGTGGTAGTGCAGTGTGGATGTGCAGTGTGGATGTGGTGGTAGTGCAGTGTGGATGTGCAGTGTGGATGTGGTGGTAGTGCAGTGTGGATGTGGTGGTAGTGCAGTGTGGATGTGCAGTGTGGATGTGGTGGTAGTGCAGTGTGGATGTGCAGTGTGGATGTGGTGGTAGTGCAGTGTGGATGTGCAGTGTGGATGTGGTGGTAGTGCAGTGTGGATGTGCAGTGTGGATGTGGTGGTAGTGCAGTGTGGATGTGCAGTGTGGATGTGGTGGTAGTGCAGTGTGGATGTGCAGTGTGGATGTGGTGGTAGTGCAGTGTGGATGTGGTGGTAGTGCAGTGTGGATGTGGTGGTAGTGCAGTGTGGATGTGCAGTGTGGATGTGGTGGCGTAGCAGGAACTAGGACTGCTGTGCTCACATGTCTGAAGCAGGACACAGAGGCAGCTTGGCAACCTTTCTTCTCCAAGTATGAACCCCAGTCAAAACCTGAAGGACATAGAGAGTGTGAGTCTGGCAATGCAGCGTGTGAATGTGCGTGTTTCAACATATGTGTTGGAAGCATCTCTCACCATCCTGCCCAGGTGGGGCCGTGTCCTGTGGCCCTGCAGGTGTGGACCAGGGAGTCTTTATCAGCACTGTAGCTTTCTTGGTAGGAGGCTTTCCCTGGGAGACCAAGACTAATCAACTGGCAGTCTTCAGGGGCCTCTACACAGTTTTATACCATATTCCATTTCTCATGGTTACAGAGTCTGGGATCAGGCCTTATCTCCACCAGACGCACAAGTCAGTAGGTTTGATTCAGTACTATGTACATTTCCCTTCTTTTCATAATTGTAGCAACAAAACGATAAAAAGCGACACCAGTCTCACTTGTAGCCGAGCCAGGATGGACGTCTTCTTGGAGTTAGAGGAATAGGAGCGTGAACAGGAGACGCTGCAGAAGCGTTTGGTCGTGGAGTAGAAGGAGCCTCGGATCCCAGTGACTCCACACATCTCACACACAGCTGGGAAAACAGCAGGACCCACTTATGTCTTTAACTTGATCTGATCTGCTATTGTAAGAAAGGTTTATTCTGATCGTTTGCAACTATGTAATGACACGATATGCCAACATTTGAGACACATTTGAGTTTCCTCAAATAAGCTTTACTATGCATCCCTCTTTCTGTCTCTTCTTCCTCACCTGGTTCATCGGCCCAAGCTGGGTGTGACACTTCTCCACCTGATTCATACATCTCCTCCTCTAAATCCTCATCCTCATCCTCTTCATCATCATCCTCCTCTCCTTCCACATCATCAAAAGACAATGGAGCCCCTTCAAGCTGACGGGAGGTGAGAAACAGACCAATATAAGGAAATATCACCGTCAAAGATGAGTTGATTAGCTTGAATGTCAGTCCTGACTGAAGCATCATATTAAGAACAGTGTTTAACAGTGTGTGGGTTTGAACTCACCATGTCACATTCCCTTGGAATAACAGGGATGCCCTTCCTCTGGGACCTGGGGAGACAGGAGCTACAGCCTCCCCCCTCACATGTGGAGCAGGGTGGACGGATGAACACGGTAGGAACGGCACCAGGCTTCAGCTTCAGTGAGCCTCTGGCTGCTAGAGCCTTCAGAACAGGAAAGGGTTGTTTGGGCTCAAAGTACTCCTTCCCAAAGTGTTCGCTGCACAGATGAGAGGTGGGCGTGGCCACCCAGTTGCTACGGGTACGCTGAACCTGCTTCTCCCATTTGCGGGCCTCTTCAGGATCCTTGGGGAAGCGGTACAGAGTCACCCCATCCTCAGCTGTCCTGCTGCAGCCGTACGCCACACAGTGGTAGGGCATCTTCTCTGTTTTCAAAGGTTTGTGTCCAATAGGAGTGAATCTGTAAATCTTCACTTCGCTTCCTCTTCTGGGTTGGTCTTTGATATCAGTGCCTCACTTTCGGACACTTTACACAAATACGTGTCGAATATGATGAGCTGAAGTTAAAGGGAATAAAGTTTCATTATAAAAAAGAAATCATGCTGCTGGAATCGTATGTAACATGATCTCATGTTCCAGCAGGTAGACTCTTAATGGTACTATACAGGTTATATAGGGGTACTGTACAGATAGATTATATAGGGGTACTGTACAGATAGATTATATAGGGGTACTGTACAGATAGGTTATATAGGGGTACTATACAGATAGGTTATATAGGGGTAATAATACTATACAGATAGGTTATATAGGGGTATTAATACTATACAGATCAAGGTAGCAGTAGCTAACCTAGCCAGTCTAGTGTATTTGAAGGGCTAGCAACCTAGCTTAGCTTCTGCAAAAACAGACTGCTGCATATTTCAATACAGTAGATTCAATTTAAACTGAAACGATTGCTAAAATCTCATTTATCCTCCAAACTGACCCAGAAAACTAACATTATTGTTGTTAGTTGGCACATGAGCTCCATGCCACCTACCCGCTTCTTCCTGTTTACTTCTTGAATGGAATCATGGGAGTTGTAGTTTGAAGTGCTGTGGGGTCAGAGGTCAGACCAGAGTGGATCAAGTTTTCATTATCAATAAATATTGAAAACGGACTTTGTGTACTTCTGTTCACTTTTCAACCAACTAATCCAATTTGTATCTGGACATCTAAACATTGATGTGATCATACCGCAGTTCATTGTAACATCTCAGGTTTGGCAAAGTCTACATTTGGTACCACAAGGTACAACTTCAACTGGCCCCTACATTAGATTAGATTAGATTCAACTTTATTGTCATTACACAGGTACAAGTACAGGGTAACGAAATACAGTTAGCATCCAACCAGAAGTGCAAAACAGTTATGACAGCAGAATATAATTATAAATATTAGATTAGATTAGATGAACCTTTATTTGTCCTCCAGGGGGTGGAAATTGCAGTTCACAACAGCAGCAGGGTAAAGTATAGCACACAGAGTTGCAGGGTAATATACATAATGACAATAACATAACAATAGCAATAACAATAGTAATAGGCCGGCACGATGAAGTCATATATGAAAAATAAGAAAATAAGTAATTTAAGTAGTCCGGTTAAGTAGTCCAGTATAAAAAATAAGTAAGTTGAGTAGACATATAGACAGTTATGTCTAATATGGGTATAGTCAGAATATACACAGTATGAAAAGTATAATCAGAATATACATGAATACAGAATGTACAGATTAAAGTGATTTTAGACAAATCTACAGCTGTATAGTACAAGATGCTACAGTATTAAACAGAAATTACAGGGTTGCATGTAAGCTCTCACCCTCTCTCTGTTTTTTTCTCTACTTCATTTCCAGGTGACAGATGACTGAAAATAGTGCAAACAAGAATCATATTCAGTGGAATTTATATCTGTCAGAAGGGATGAAGAAGGCAGTGGGAGAAAAGAAAACAGACATTTTAAAGACAAAATAGTTTCCACAATTACCATAAACGTGTTCAGGACTAACGATATTGCATAAACTGGTCATAGAACTCTATGAACACATTAGAATATATATGATAACATAGGATAATGCATTGAGGGGGCAAATAGAGTATATGAGGGTATTTAAATCGGTAGAAGCAACTTGGCTCCCTTCAGATGCAGAATGATGATCCAGCTCTTGGCCAGATGTATCATATTGAGTGATTTATCACCAGTAGTTGGACCTGGTGTGTCTAAAGCCTGATCACAGAATCACTGTCACATTGTGGACTGAAAGGAGAGACACCAGTAAGGTCTAAGGGTGTATCCAGTAGACTTTTGTTACTAAATGAATCACATATTTGAATTATCTTATTTTTAATGTTTCACAAATTCCTCATGTGCCCATAAATGAAAATACATACAGTGTGTTCCACCACTGCATCTGTTGACCAGAGTACCGTATTTTTCATGTTATAAGTCGCGTTTTTTTCATAGTTTGGCCAGGGTGCGACTTATTACCCGGTGCGACTTATGTGTGAAATTATTAACACATTATTATATTATTCAGTGTTAGGCAGTTTAACTGTTTAACTTTATTTCTCAGTAGCGTGGTGCGTGGTGCGTGGTGCTAGGGTCGCTGTTTTCTGAATCAAATATCTTTTCAGTAACTTAACTCTTTTATTAACCAAGTAGTGCAGCAGCGTCACACAAGCTACATCTAAAGCTCAGCAGACAGAAGCACTTCCATATCAGATGAAATCATGGTGGCAGTGGTTTAACACTAGTTTGAGACCCCTGATGTATAGTAACTAGTAGCTTAGCTCACTACACTTTCCAAGTAGCTTCCCAACACTGATATCATTTCACATGTTATGTTCACACTAAACCACGTGAGTGAAACTGATGGTTTGGTAAACTTGTTAGCATGTTCTTTATGCTATAGTTATCTGAATAACTCTTAATATATTATGTTATTTTTAACAGGCACGTTCTCAGTTTATTGTTTATGCTTCATGTAATGTTAGTATACCATACACTTATTCAGCCTGTTGTTCTCTATTTTATTTTAAATTGCTTTTTAAGATGACATGTCTGTTTTTGGTGTTGTCAAATACATTTCCCCCCAAAATGCGATTTATACGCCAGTGCGATTTATATATGTTTTTTCCTTCTTTATTATGCATTTTTTTGGCTGGTGCGATTTATAATCCGGAGAGATTTATAGTCCGAAAAATACGTTAGTAAAGATCACAATTTACATTATTGCAAAGTATACATTTTGTTGATAGAACATCATATTGGCTCCAGGAGATACCTGATAAGGATGAAATATACTGGATGAGAAACAGACCTGTTTAAGATGAACAGTGGAGCTGTTTTCTTTTTTAATTCTACACTTTTTCTGTAGATATTGGCTACATTACAATGTAACCTAATTCATAGTATCACTGAGTCTAAATTTACCATGTATTATTTCAATTGTGAAATTAGTCATTCATGTAGCAGTCTATGGACTTAAATAGAGATTGTGCTACCTTGCATTACCATGACAAGGCAGCATTATTATTAATAATAATAATCCTACCTCTACAAACATGGAAATCTGAAAGAATATTGGAAGACACCAACTATTAACTTACAGTTAAATATTTTACATGTCCCATACTATCATCTTTTCACTTTATGACTGGACATCAATTCATCATTTGCTTCAACAAAAAAATCTGGACATTTTCATGATCTGTAGTGTTTTTCTCCAGTAAGTTGCATGTTGGTGTGTTTGAGCATCAGAAGCTGACATCAGTGTTCATGGCTGCTTGGAGAGTCGGTATGAGTTGGAAATGATCTGCTCCGTGAGTCTTCCTCTCTACTTTCACCGACCCCCCTCCTCCTCCTTCTCCTCCTCGTCCTCCTTCTCCTCCTCCTCCTCTTCTTCCTAAAGAACAAACCCTCCTCCTGGAGGGGGGCTGATCTGATCCAGGCTGACACACCGGAGATCCAGAGGCTGAACCCAGGAAAGAGGAGGATTTTTCTACACGGGACTTTCCCCCCCTTAGTCCCCCAAAAGGAGGGGGAAAAGTCGCAATTGTGGAATCTAAAAGGAATCAGATTTTAAAGACGTGAACTCGTCTGAAGTTGTGGAAACTGAAGATATTTTTAATTCGACTAAATATGTCTGAGAACATTCTGGACTCTGGGCCTCCTTCAGCCAAGAGGCCTAAACTCTCCTCTCCTCTGTCCGTCAGCGATGGAAATGGTTATTATTATTATTTTATATTTCTTTAAATGTCTATATTATTGATTTTTTATAACATTGCTGTATAATTTTCTGTGACACGGGTTTTATTCGACAAGCCAAATGGACGCATGATTACTCTTCTGTTTTGGTCGTGGGTAGCTAGCCGTGCTAACTAGCGTGCTAACTAGCTAGTGAATGTCTGTAGCGAAACTAACTAGCGTGCTAACTAGCATGCTAACTAGCATGCTAACTAGCTAGTGAATGTCTGTAGCGAAATCGTACACAGAGCTAGCTTGTTAGCTTGAACATGTTATATTGAACATGTTATCTTGAACATGTTAGTTTGAACATACATGATATCTTGAACATGTTATATTGATAACCAGACTCGGGTTAGATTGATGCTTCTGGCTCCATTGTAGCATGTATCCATGCTAGATAACTAGCTAACTATGCCTAAGATCACTAGCCAAGTTAGCTAATTTGGGGGGAAAATCGTAAACAAACCGAATGTTCACAACATGACAGAAATATAACCTGTATTTAGGGTCAATATTAGGGTCAATGTTAGGGTTAATGTTATTAATGTCAGATGTTATTAGTTTGTTGTAAATTGCTAATGCTAATGCTAGGTAAGTAGCTTAGCTAAACCCGACTGACAAAGACTCTCCATCATTACTGCAGCTGGATAACTTACTAACTTGCTGCTAACTTGCTAACTAACTTGCTAGCTGGCTAAATAAAGTTATGTTGATCGACTAATTACTTGCATAACAGATGAAGCTGGTGTTGATATGATAAATGTAATATTAGTCTGGTTATGATCACAGTTCAGAGGATTGTAACTTTGAGGTGGATCCTTCAGTACAGCTGGAAACTTTAGATGTAGTTTATGTTGTTAGATCCTAGCATCAGCAGCTAGAACCTTCTGAAACATCAATACAACCTTATTAAATATGTCAGATGACACAGTGAAGTTAGTGTGTGTGTGAGCTAGCTGCTGCATAACTAACATACACTACAGGCCCAAGAGGACCTGAAGGATTTTAGTGCTAAAATTGCCTTTGTTAGTTGTCTGTGATGGATGCAGGAGGAAAACAGACTTAAGACGAATAATAGTGGAGAACCCAGAAGAACCCTTCAACCTGAGTGAACAGCATAGTGATATGCATTAAAAGGAAATGTTCAAAGTAAAGCACCTAAATAGAGACTGATGCATTCAATTGTTTTCTGTTCCATCTTAGTGAAGCTTGTTGTTCTAATATAAATAATGCTTTTAATTCACAACACAAAGCAATCATCTGTATATAGATGGGAAAGATTTAAACAAAATTTTGTGAGGCAGTTGTATGTCGTTAAACAGTAAATGCAATGATAAAGCACAAATCATTGTTTTTTCCTTTGTTCTTGGGTTTTAATTTCTTTTTCTCTGTACAGATTTTGGCTCCCTGTTTGACTTGGAGCACGACCTCCCAGATGAGCTCATCAACTCCCCTGACCTGGGCCTGGTCAATGGAGGAGACCTGAGCCAGCTGCATACCAGCCTGGCTGGAGGGGGGGGTCTGGGGCCTGGAGGACTGGGTCTGGGGCCTGGTGGAGGACTGGGTCTGGGTCCTGGTGGAGGAGGACTGGGTCTGGGGCCAGGAGGAGGGCAGGATGCTGTGGCCAAGCACAAGCAGTTGTCTGAGCTTCTGCGCTCAGGGGCTCCACCCACCTCCAGCCAACAGGGGCAGCAGGTGGCCATGGGCAGCCCAGGAGGAGGCTCTGCTCTGGGCCACTTGGGGAACATGAAGGCCTCTCCTCAGGGCATGGTCCAGCAGCAGCAGCACCTGTCGCCCCAACAGCAGGCTGCCATGATGCAGCAAGTAGGAGGGCCTGGGATGGTGGCTGGGATGACCAGGGCCATGATGGGAGGACAGAAGGGCATCAGTGGACAGTCTCAGCAGCAGGGCATGATGGGAGGGCAGGTGATGAACGGCTCTCCGAGGATGGGCTTTGGGAACCAGGGGATCGGGGGCAACGGTAACATGCTGGCTGACTCCCTCCAACAGCAGCAGGGACCTGGGGGACAGGCTGGCCTCAGGCTACAGCAGCCAGGAACACTGAACAAGGTAAGAGGGGAAGTTCTCATCAAAGGTCAGTTAAACATGGGAGTAGGAGTAGGGGGGGGGGCTGAGAGGAGGAATAAGAATTGAATGACTCAAACTGAGGTGGGCTGGAGAGGTAAAGGTGTGGATGAACCATACAGCCATGGGCAGGATGGATGCTAGGAGATGGGAAGGGGAGTGGTGGACACAGGTGAGGGTGCAATATGCAGATGAAGAAAGCACTCATTTAACCCACGTCCTTGGAGAGAAGGGGGAGGGTGTAATTGCTGGTTTACATTTGTTTAATTCTCACACACTCAAGTACACACACGCGCGCGCACACACACACACACACACACACATTACTACAGGCAGGGAAACGTGGAAGCCTGTGATTAATTAAGCCAATCACCATGGTCTCTTATCCACAGATGTCAACGTTAAATGTTGAGCTTCTGCACAGCCCGCTAATTGAGTTGCCTGTTCAGAGTCGTATTTTTAATGATTTAATTGAACCGAGAGCTACCTGCTTAAATGATTGTAAATGAAGTACACTGTCTTTTTAGAAGTGGCTAATTTAATTGATATAAATGTACAGTAGAGGAAGCTGAGAATGTAACTTTGATAATGCGTGTGTTGGTGAGCGATCCCCTGGGGGGTCCCTCTCTTTTAGCAGAGCAAGGCTGCCTCTTAAACACTATTAAAGTGATTTAAACACTTGGATGGGTGTGTTACTACATGACGTGCTGTTAGTGGAACATTAAACACAGTTTGATAGATGGGAGATTACAGTGAGTGAATTCTAAGGTTCCGTCTCTGCAGTTTATTATGAAGTCTAGTGTGGCTATCTGAGGCTGTGCTGTAAAGAGAGGCAGTGTCACTGGGAGTAGACATGCTTGTTGGGGAGCGATCAGGTTTACAGCAGTCTGCCTGTGTTCTGCCTCATATCTCTAGAATGATTCTACATCTCCATCTCCCCCTCCCTCCTTTTGCTTGTTCCCTCGTTTTTCTCTGTTAAAATTCTTCATTCTCTACCCTTCTTTTCCTACCCGCTCCCCCTTTCCCAGATGAATATGATGGGGACTCCAGGAGGGCCCTATGGAGGTCCGTATGGCCCCGGAGGGCCAGGGGCCCAGGGGATGGGTGGGGCAGGGCCGGGGGCCCAGGGGATGGGTGGGGCAGGGCCGGGGGCCCAGGGGATGGGTGGGGCAGGGCTGGGGGCCCAGGGGATGGGTGGGGCAGGGCCGGGGGCCCAGGGGATGGGTGGGGCAGGGCTGGGCCCTCAGCTCCAGCACAAGGCCTCCATGCCCAACAGTATGACCCAGTTCAACATGGACAAAAAGAACCAGACCACCCAAGGCATGGCTGCCATGGTGAGATCATGTAGCCACTTTCACCATTTGTTTTAAATAGAAAAGTTTGAGTTATGAACCAAAGTTTAGATTACTCTTCTTATTTGTACCCCCTCAACTCTCTCTCCCCCCCTCATCCCTCCTGCCTCTCTCTCCCCCCCTCATCCCTCCATCTCCCCCCCTCATCCCTCCCTCTCTCCCCCCCTCATCCCTCCATCCCTCCCTCCCCCCCCATCCCTCCCTCTCTCCCCCCCTCATCCCTTCATCTCTCCTCCCTCTCTCCCCCCATCCCTCCCTCTCTCCCCCCTCATCCCTCCCTCTCTCCCCCCCTCATCCCTTCATCTCTCCTCCATCTCTCCCCCGCTCATCCCTCCATCTCTCCCCTCCCTCATCCCTCCCCCCCCATCCCTTTCTCTCTCCCCCCCTCTCCAGGCTTCTCAGCAGCAGTCTCCTGCAGGAGTTGGTGGTTCAGGTGGAGCCCCGGGAGGCGGAGCTCCAGGAGGTGGAGCTCCAGGAGGCGGAGCCTCTGGGATGCTCCCCACTGCCCAGGGCGGCCTTGTGGGTCCGTCTGTGTCTGCAGCTGCTGCCGCCGCAGCCGCCGCCGCTGGTGCCCCTCCCACGGCCGATCCTGAGAAGCGCAAGCTGATCCAGCAGCAGCTGGTGCTGCTCCTCCACGCCCACAAGTGCCAGCGGAGGGAGCAGGCTAACGGGGAGGTGAGGCAGTGTAACCTGCCCCACTGCAGAACCATGAAGAACGTCCTCAACCACATGACCCACTGCCAGGCTGGCAAGTCCTGCCAGGGTGAGTTGGTGATGTGTGCAGGTTTGGTTCTCCTTGAGAGAGACGCCTGTTTCCCTCTCAGCCTCTGATGATGCGTCTCCTCAGTGGCTCACTGTGCTTCATCTTCATCATCTTCTTCATCATCTTCTTTTCTCCTCAGTGGCTGACTGTGCTTCATCTTCTTCTTCTCTTCTCAGTGGCTCACTGTGCATCATCCAGACAGATCATCTCCCACTGGAAGAACTGCACACGACACGACTGTCCTGTCTGCCTGCCGCTGAAGAACGCTGGAGACAAGAGGACCCAGCAGTGTGAGTGTCTGTATCACACCAGACCAAACTAATCTATCCTGCATCACACCAGACCAGACTAATCTATCCTGCATCACACCAGACCAGACTAATCTATCCTGTATCACACCAGACCAAACTAATCTACTCTGTATCACACCAGACCAAACTAATCTATCCTGCATCACACCAGACCAGACTAATCTATCCTGTATCACACCAGACCAAACTAATCTACTCTGTATCACACCAGACCAGACTAATCTATCCTGTATCACACCAGACCAAACTAATCTACTCTGTCAACTAATCTACTCTCTCACCTACTCTCCACCCCATCTTGTGTTCTTCTCTCTCTCAGACCTCTCTCTTTCCTGTCTTCAGAGATGCTTTGGGGCTCTCTCTCTCTCTCTCTCTCTCTCTCTCTCTCTCCTTCCCTCTCTCTCTCTCCTTCCCTCTGTCTCCCTCTCTCTCTCTCTCTCTCTCTCTCTCTCTCTCTCTCTCTCTCTCTCCTTCCCTCTCTCTCTCTCCTTCCCTCTGTCTCCCTCTCTCTCTCTCTCTCTCTCTCTCTCTCCTTCCCTCTCTCTCTCCCTCTCTTTCATACTCTCTCCTCCTCTCTCTCATACTCTTTCTGTCCTTCTCTCTCATACTCTCTCTCCTTCCCTCTCTCTCTCTGCTTCCCTCTCTCTCTCTCCTTCCCTCTCTCTCCTTCCCTCTCTCTCTCTCCTTCCCTCTCTCCCTCTCCTTCTCTTTCATACTCTCTCCTCCTCTCTCTCATACTCTTTCTGTCCTTCTCTCTCCTCCCCCCTCTCTCATACTCTCACTCTCCTTCTCTCTCCCCCCCCCCCCCTCTCTCTCTCTCTCTCTCTCTCTCTCTCTCATACTCTCTTTTCTTTTTTCCTGTTCTTCAGTGAATAGTTTCCTCTATGTCTGTGTCTTCCCAGAGGTGTAGAGGGACCACACACACTCTATGTTATGTGTTTGTTTAATATTGTATGTATATTTAACTAATTAAAATGTGCATTTAAAATGTCACCATCCAAGTACGAGGTCACCAACACCCCTCTCTGCTCCCCACAGCCCTGCTCGGCACAGCAGGGATGGGTCTGGGTAGTTCGATGGGGGGGTCCGTACCAGGGGGCCAACCCAGCACCCCCAACCTCAACCCCCCAAGTCAGATCGATCCCAGCTCCATTGAGCGAGCCTATGCTGCCCTGGGCCTCACCTACCAGGGTACCCAGGTGCAGCCCCAGGCAGGGCAGACCAGCATGCCAGGAGGGCAGGGGGGTCTGCAGGGACAGCCTGGCATGAGGCCCCTAAACACCATGGGTAAGAGGAGCATCAACCTAGTTCCCTGATGTAGTAGACAGGACAGTTAGGAACCAAGGTGTCGTCTATCCCCTGTTCTGAAGAGACAGATGCAAACAGTCTGCATGTTCTGTTTGTTGTGCTAATACTGTGTCTGTCTAACACCCAACTGCCTGTCTGTCTGCATGCCTGTCTAACACCCAACTGCCTGTCTCTCTGCCTGACCAGGGGGTAATCCAATGGGAGTCAACGGTGCTGTAGGGGTTCCCTCTCAGAACCAGCAGAACCTGCTGCAGGACACCATGCTGCACCTCAACATGAACTCCCAGGGGTAAGAAACACACACACATACACACACACACCATGCATACAGCACACGGTCATGCAGACACAGCCATGCAGACACAGCCATAGCAGTAGCATTTCCACTAATGCCCCCTGTTCCACTAATGCCCCCTGTTCTCTTCAGGCTGATGAACGACTCTGGCTCCATGCCCACAGCCACCCCTCCATCCAGCGCTGGCATGAGGAAGAGTTGGCACGAGGACATCACTCAGGACCTCCGTAACCACCTGGTCCACAAACTGTGAGCCTCACATCTCAGAGATCACTGGATGATGCCTGCTGCATCTCTGAACCTGATGTTCTAATGTCTGCTGTGTGTGTGTGTGTAGTGTGCAGGCCATCTTCCCCACCCCAGACCCTGCAGCTCTGAAGGACAGGAGGATGGAAAACCTTGTGGCCTACGCTCGGAAAGTGGAGGGGGACATGTATGAGTCTGCCAACAGCAGGGTAAGAACCCTCTTATCATGTCAACTGGCCTTTCAGGAACCTTGTAGATGGTTTGTGGCCCCGCCCCCTCGCCCCGCCCCCTGTAGATGGTTCTGATCTCCTCTGTCTCCCCCCCGCCCAGGCGGAGTACTACCACCTCCTGGCAGAGAAGATTTACAAGATTCAGAAGGAGCTGGAGGAGAAGAGGAGGACGCGTTTGCAGAAGCATGGTATGATGGCCGGCCAGCCTGGCATGCCCCCTACGGGTCTACAGCATGGCATGGGATACACACCCACTGGACTGCTGCCTAGTGAGTGGACAGGACTGACACACACACACACACACACACAGTCAATCTGTATGTGTATTGGGAAACAAACTCAAAGAAGCCAGGCCAACTCACTTCCTCAGAGTGGACAAAAGATGCACACGCGAGTACAAGCATGCATGCACACGCGCACACACACACACACACACGCTCACTCACACACACTTACATGCGCACAGCCACACGCATGTTTGGGTCATGTTATATGTACTATGTGTCACAGACATACAATGGAACGTGCAATAGCAGTATGTGCAACTTTCATTTCTTCCTTCTCCCCCCTCCTCCTCCCTCTCCCCCCCTGCAGATGGGCCCCTCCCTGACCCCTCGTTGGTACGGCCCGCTGTACCAGGACCAATGGGCAACAGGATGCAGAATCCAGCAGCAGGTGTGTAAACAGGAAGTCACAGGGCTAGATGGAGACCATGTTTCTGTGATTCATCCCTGATCTGAGGGGACCTGAGGGTTTCATGCTCTGTGTGTGTGTGTATGTGTGTTCCAGGGATGAACCAGTTCAGCCAGATGGGGATGCAGCCTTTAGGCCAGAGGGCCACCCCTCCCCTCCCTCTAGGACCTCCTGGTAGCCAGGTGAGTGAGCCAGCAGCTGAGCCAGCACCCAGTGGAACATCTAGTTAGTGTTGAGGATATAATACTGTTGTCCTTCATGTGTTCAGATGGGGATGGGTGGACCCAGGATGAACCAGCCAAATGTCAGCCAGCTCCAGAACCAGTACATGTCCCAGGGCCAGTTCCCAGGTGCCGGACCCAGCCTGGGCTCAGGGCAGCCTGCCATGGCCCAGCCCGGCACACAGGGAGCCATGGTACAAGTGAGTTCACGTTTTTGCAGTATTTGTTTATGGATCAGTTAGTTCTAATAAAGGTTCCTTAATACACACTCATGATGAGGTGTTCATGAGTGAACAGAAGTGTCCTAAATCTTCTTTTCTGTTTCATCTCTCTGTCTAGGCTCAGATGGGCACTCCTCCCTCCCTCCCAGTCAGCAGTCCCTTAGCCCAGCCTGGCTCAGTAGGAGCCCCCAGTGGGGTTCCCTCAGTGGGGTCCCATGGCCCCCAGAGTGTGGGCGGAGGCCCCCCGTCCATCCCCCCCCAGCAGCCTGGTTCCCATGCCCACCTGGCTGCCATGCGTCAGAGCTCCCCCTCGCCTGCTCGGAGCCGCACCCCCACCCCCCACCAGACGCCCCCCAGACTAGCTGGCTCCCAGACCCCCCAGCCTCACACCCCCAACCCACCACAACTGGCCCCGCCTTCGGTCCCTCAGGCCCAGCAGCATAGCCAGGGCCCAGGCTCCAACAAGCCCATGCAGCAGTCGTCCGGTGCTGGATCCACCACTCCATCTCACCCTAGCATGGCCTCCACGCCTCACCCCTCCCAGCTCCCTCGCACTCCTGTGAGTCTTCACTCAGTTTATTTTATTGTTTTCATGAATCCCAGAGGAGTGATTTGATGAGTCTGTATCAGATACACTTCCTATAGGTGACTGTCAGTTTTGGTGTTAACTTCACATTAATCTAATAACAGAAAACAAATAGAAAGACTTTCATGTTGATGGTTTCATTCATTATTAAGTGAAAAGCTCTTCTCACCACATCTTTTGATGACCTTCTAATCTTCCTCCCCCAGCTGTCTCAGAAGGGCTCGTTCCAAGCAGACAACCAGGCCCTCACTCCTGCCTCGGTCAGCAGCATCGACCAGAAGGCTGAGGCCCCTGCCCCCCTGGACCCCAAGATAGAGGTCAAGACGCAGGAGGACGAGGAAGAGGAGGATGAAGATGGGGAGGGGGGCGGCTGCTCCAAGGGAGGCAAGCTGTCCAACATCAAGGCTGAGGATAAGCCAATGAAATCAGAGCTCAAGAACGAGGATAAGCCAATGAAATCAGAGCTCAAGAACGAGGAGTGCTCTGGCGATGGCGGGAAAGGCAATTCCATGGATACGTCATCGTCGTCGACCGCGTTGTCGGGGGTGAAGACAGAAGACAGGAAGCCGGAGATTAAGAAGGAGCCAAAGGAGGAAGAGGAAGAGTCTGGAGCGCAGTCTGGTGCCCAAATCAAGAAGAAGAGTATGTTTCCTGTCTCCATTCCCAGACAGCATCTCGTCTGTTACCATCCATCCTTGCAATGCTAACAGTCTGTTTCAATCTTGCCATCTCTCTCCCCCTCTCTCCTCTTCAGTCTTTAAGCCTGAGGAGTTGCGACAGGCCCTCATGCCCACCCTGGAGTCTCTGTACCGGCAGGACCCCGAGTCTCTGCCCTTCAGACAACCTGTGGACCCTCATCTCCTGGGCATCCCTGTAAGGCCTCTACTAGATCACCAGTCAAGACCTTCACTGAGGCTCCTCTAAACATCTCTGTGCTCTTCCCTCCCCTGCAGGACTACTTTGACATAGTGAAGACCCCCATGGACCTGTCCACCATCAAGAGGAAGCTGGACACAGGCCAGTACCAGGAGCCCTGGCAGTATGTGGACGACATCTGGCTCATGTTCAACAACGCCTGGCTGTACAACCGCAAGACGTCCCGCGTCTACAAGTACTGCTCCAAGCTGGCCGAGGTGTTCGAGCAGGAGATAGACCCCGTCATGCAGGGCCTGGGCTACTGCTGCGGGAGGAAGGTGAGGAAGGAGGGGGGGGGGGGGGGGGGGGGGGGGGGGGGGGGGGGGGGGGGGGGGGGGGGGGGGGGGGGGGGGAGTGAAGGAAGGGTCACTCTCCTCCTGCAGGGTGGGGTTACTACTGCAGGAGAGTGTGTGTGTCATCATGGGTTCTGCTAGTTGTCCCACTCTGAATATGGAAACTCAGTTCAGTTCATCCCTGCTGTCTTATCTCATTAGAGCTTTCATAACACCACTTCAACTACCTGCTATATTTGAGTTTGTACAATAACTGTTATTATAACCAGATGAATACAACTCAGCTGTGTTCTGAGTGTATAAAGTGAGACTGGATTGACTAGTGAAAAACTGTAGGATGTGTCCTTCACCAAGTCCTGCATTCACTCTTTCTCCCTTGTCTCCTTGTCTCCTTGCCTCCTTGCCTTGTTCCTACAGTTGGAGTTTTCTCCTCAGACTCTGTGTTGCTATGGCAAACAGCTGTGCACTATACCCCGAGATGCTGCCTACTTCAGCTACCAGAACAGGTATGACAAGGACACACACACACACACACACCTGCTGTAGTGTTTCTCAAACGGTGATGGGATTCGGTTGGGAATGTATAATTATGTAGATTTGATCAAAAGTCTGTTTCCATGGGAATAAAGGGTCGCCCCCAAACTTCATTTTCCCTATTTTGAAATCCATGTGCTGCTTTAACGCTGAGGCATTTTAACAGTTGGTCCCTTCCTATAACATGCCAGTGTTCTTAACTGTACTCAGAACATCAGTATTCACTTAGTGGATGTTGCTCCTCTTCACACCAGCTGAAATGTAAGAAAGGACCAACTTTAAAATGAGCTTAATGATTGAACGACAGTCCAGCCTTTCGTTCATATCTGTTCAGTGTCTGCATCTGTCTGCCCTGGCCCCTCCCCCAGCCCTGGCCCCTCCCCCAGCCCTGGCCCCTCCCCCCAGTTGGTGCTGTCCTGTAGCTGAGATGCTTATGCTCATCTCCTGTCCAAACGCTAATCTGTGCTTTGCCTCACCTTTCTGCTCTTTGTTGTGCTGGATGTTTGTCTGGTCCGTCCTCCCTGTCTGTCCTCCCCCTCCCTGTCCGTCCTCCCCCTCCCTCCCTCCCTCCCTGTCCTCCCCCTCCCTCCCCGTCCTCCCTCCCTGTCCTCCCTGTCTGTCCCCCCCCCCCTCCTGGTGTCAATGTTTGTGATGTCTGCATTGGCTTGCTTTCGTCTCAACCAATCATGCACCTTCCTTCCTTCCCCCCTCCCTTCCCTCTTCCTTCCTGTCCCAAATCCTCAATCATGATTGGCTGTTCTGACGACGATCCTCCCCCCTCGCTGTCCTGCGCTGTCCGTGTGCCTGCTTGCCCTGCCCCGCCCTGATTGGTGGCTGCCCTCCCATGCCTGTCTGTGATTGGCTGTGCTGTGGGGGACGGTGTAGTTCACCAAAGTTTGGGCTTCTTGCTAACAGGTACCACTTCTGTGAGAAGTGTTTCAACGAGATCCAAGGGGAGACCGTTTCCCTGGGAGATGACCCCTCCCAGCCGCAGACGTGAGTCCTGACCCCTCCCCTTTATCTAGTCACCACTTCCTCTCCACTGTTAAACTCTCTGTTCCAGTTTCTTTAATGGGAACATGTTTAGCTGAGTGAACAGTGTTTCCCATTAGCATTGCTGTTCCTTAACCTGCCACTGTCTCATCCCAGATCGATTAACAAAGAACAGTTTGAGAGGAAGAAGAACGACACGCTGGATCCTGAGCTGTGAGTTCCTCCCTCTCATCTCTCATGTCATTCAGATCCTTAAGGTCTCACTGTCCTGGCAGACAGAGGAAAAGCTTCTTCATTGACCACAGCTGACTGACTAACCCTGTCCTTCTGTCCCTCTGTCTGACTCCAGGCTTGTGGACTGTTTAGACTGTGGAAGGAAAATGCACCAGATATGTGTCCTGCACCACGACACCATCTGGCCTCAAGGGTAAGTGTGTGTGTGTGTATCAGTCTGTCTTGACTCATAGTTAACAGGTTACAACTCTTTTACACCACTGTATCATGCAACTCTCACACACTTCTCCTACTGGAACAGGTTTGTGTGCGATGGCTGTTTAAAGAAGAGCAACAAGACCAGGAGAGAGAACAAGTACGCTTCCAAACGTAAGTGTCTGTAAGGACTCACCTAGACATCCAGGACCTCCACATGTCCTAACCTGTCTGATGTCCTAACCTGTCTGTCTGCTGGACCTCCACATGTCCTAACCTTCCTGTCTGCTGGACCTCCAGGGTTACCTCAGACCAAGCTGGGCTACTACCTGGAGACCCGGGTTAACGACTACCTGAAGCGTCAGAACCACCCAGAATCAGGAGAGATCACCATCAGGGTGGTGCACGTCTCAGATAAGGTGGTGGAGGTCAAACCAGGCATGAAGTCCAGGTAAGGAGGATTCATTACCTGTTGAACCTGATCCTAACTGGGTGTGGAAAGATTAGTGAGACTTGGAGTAGTAATGAAGTGTGTGTGTCCAGGTTTGTGGACAGCGGGGAGATGTGCGAGTCCTTCCCCTACAGAACCAAAGCTCTGTTTGCCTTCGAGGACATAGAGGGAGCAGATGTGTGCTTCTTTGGAATGCACGTCCAGGAATATGGCTCAGACTGCCCCTCACCCAATCAGAGGTCAGCATATGTACACATGACCCAGCACAGCGACTGTGTAGTTCTGCAATGATATCAGAGGCTTGTTTGTACATTATTGTGATCTAGTTGATAAGCCAACACTACATGAAGTCACATGACGCATCAGACTCACATCTGGTCTGTTCTTCCTGCTGTAGACGAGTGTACATCTCCTACCTGGACAGTGTCCACTTCTTCCAGCCCCGTTCTCTGAGGACAGGGGTGTATCATGAGATCCTCATTGGCTACCTGGAGTATGTCAAGAGGCTGGGGTGAGCTCAGGAACACACACACACAGACACACACACACACACACACACACACACACACACACACATCTCCATCACTCTGTTCCACCCACTTGTTATAAGAAGACAAACATCTGTTGATGCACTGATACTGCAGCTGATTGGATCTAGGGTCTAAGTCTCCTACCTGTTCTCAGGTACACAACTGGCCACATCTGGGCTTGTCCGCCCAGCGAGGGGGATGACTACATCTTCCACTGCCACCCTATGGACCAGAAGATCCCCAAGCCCAAGAGGCTGCAGGAGTGGTACAAGAAGATGCTGGACAAGGCTGTAGCTGAGCGCATCGTCCATGATTACAAGGTAAACACTCTACAGCCAGTGGCCTCTTCTGAAGGAACAATAAAGTCATGAAGAAGAAGAATTATTGTATTTTTTTGCATTATTATAATCATTATCTAGTAGTAGAATGATAATGATAATAATACAATAGTAATGAATCATGTATATGATTGAAATGCTAAGTTTCCTCTTTGTCTTCTCCTTGTCAGGACATCTTCAAGCAGGCCACGGAGGACCGTCTCACCAGCGCTAACGAGCTGCCGTACTTCGAGGGCGACTTTTGGCCCAACGTTCTGGAGGAGAGCATCAAGGAGCTGGAACAGGAGGAGGAGGAGCGCAAGAGGGAGGAGAACAGCACCTCCAATGAGAGCATCGATGTAAGATCTGAGGCTTCAACTGACCTGGTGTCAGCTATGCTGCTACAACCGCTGTGGGGACGTCTAACTACACAATCTGTCTCTCCTCTCTCCTCCAGGCTATTAAAGGTGACAGTAAGAATGCTAAGAAGAAGAATAACAAAAAGACTAGTAAGAACAAGAGCAGTCTGAGCCGAGCCAATAAGAAGAAGCCAGGAATGCCCAACGTGTCCAATGACCTCTCGCAGAAGCTGTACGCCACCATGGAGAAACACAAGGAGGTACGTCACACCTGTTCACCTGGGCAACACTACTGTCAGCTGTTCACCTGGGCAACACTAGTGTCTGCTGTTCACCTGGGCAACACTACTGTCAGCTGTTCACCTGGGCAACACTACTGTCAGCTGTTCACCTGGGCAACACTAGTGTCTGCTGTTCACCTGGGCAACACTACTGTCAGCTGTTCACCTGGGCAACACTACTGTCAGCTGTTCACCTGGGCAACACTAGTGTCAGCTGTTCACCTGGGCAACACTAGTGTCTGCTGTTCACCTGGGCAACACTACTGTCAGCTGTTCACCTGGGCAACACTAGTGTCTGCTGTTCACCTGGGCAACACTACTGTCAGCTGTTCACCTGGGCAACACTAGTGTCTGCTGTTCACCTGGGCAACACTACTGTCAGCTGTTCACCTGGGCAACACTAGTGTCAGCTGTTCACCTGGGCAACACTACTGTCAGCTGTTCACCTGGGCAACACTACTGTCAGCTGTTCACCTGGGCAACACTACTGTCAGCTGTTCACCTGGGCAACACTACTGTCAGCTGTTCACCTGGGCAACACTAGTGTCTGCTGTTCACCTGGGCAACACTACTGTCAGCTGTTCACCTGGGCAACACTACTGTCAGCTGTTCACCTGGGCAACACTACTGTCAGCTGTTCACCTGGGCAACACTACTGTCAGCTGTTCACCTGGACAACACTAGTGTCAGCTGTTCACCTGGGCAACACTACTGTCAGCTGTTCACCTGGGCAACACTAGTGTCTGCTGTTCACCTGGGCAACACTACTGTCAGCTGTTCACCTGGGCAACACTACTGTCAGCTGTTCACCTGGGCAACACTACTGTCAGCTGTTCACCTGGGCAACACTAGTGTCAGCTGTTCACCTGGGCAACACTAGTGTCAGCTGTTCACCTGGGCAACACTAGTGTCAGCTGTTCACCTGGGCAACACTAGTGTCTGCTGTTCACCTGGGCAACACTAGTGTCAGCTGTTCACCTGGGCAACACTAGTGTCTGCTGTTCACCTGGGCAACACTACTGTCAGCTGTTCACCTGGGCAACACTAGTGTCTGCTGTTCACCTGGGCAACACTACTGTCAGCTGTTCACCTGGGCAACACTAGTGTCTGCTGTTCACCTGGGCAACACTACTGTCAGCTGTTCACCTGGGCAACACTAGTGTCAGCTGTTCACCTGGGCAACACTACTGTCAGCTGTTCACCTGGGCAACACTACTGTCAGCTGTTCACCTGGGCAACACTACTGTCAGCTGTTCACCTGGGCAACACTACTGTCAGCTGTTCACCTGGGCAACACTAGTGTCTGCTGTTCACCTGGGCAACACTACTGTCAGCTGTTCACCTGGGCAACACTACTGTCAGCTGTTCACCTGGGCAACACTACTGTCAGCTGTTCACCTGGGCAACACTACTGTCAGCTGTTCACCTGGACAACACTAGTGTCAGCTGTTCACCTGGGCAACACTACTGTCAGCTGTTCACCTGGGCAACACTAGTGTCTGCTGTTCACCTGGGCAACACTACTGTCAGCTGTTCACCTGGGCAACACTACTGTCAGCTGTTCACCTGGGCAACACTACTGTCAGCTGTTCACCTGGGCAACACTAGTGTCAGCTGTTCACCTGGGCAACACTAGTGTCAGCTGTTCACCTGGGCAACACTAGTGTCAGCTGTTCACCTGGGCAACACTAGTGTCTGCTGTTCACCTGGGCAACACTAGTGTCAGCTGTTCACCTGGGCAACACTAGTGTCTGCTGTTCACCTGGGCAACACTAGTGTCAGCTGTTCACCTGGGCAACACTACTGTCAGCTGTTCACCTGGGCAACACTACTGTCAGCTGTTCACCTGGTTTAACATATTAGGAATCAGTCGTCACTTCTCGCTCTCCTTTTTCTCACCTCCTTCCTCTTCCCTCTCTTCTTCCTCCAGGTGTTCTTTGTGATTCGGCTGATAGGCGGCCACATGGCCAACGCTCTGCCCCCCATCTCGGACCCTGACCCCCTGATGGCGTGTGACCTGATGGACGGACGTGACGCCTTCCTGACGCTGGCGCGGGACAAACACCTGGAGTTCAGCTCGCTGCGGCGCTCCAAGTGGAGCTCCATGTGCATGCTGGTGGAACTGCACAACCAGAGCCAGGACCGCTTCGTCTACACCTGCAACGAGTGCAAACACCATGTGGAGACTCGCTTCCACTGCACCGTGTGTGAGGTGAGGAGGGGGCCGCTGGAGGGGGGCTGGGGTGGGGAGGGGAGCAAATTATAAACTGTTGTGACAATCAGTCGTTGGTGTCTCTAAGCATCAGAATGATTCTAATATCCGTGACTTTCCTCCCTCCAGGACTATGACCTGTGTGGCACCTGCTACAACACCAAGGGCCACGAGCACAAGATGGAGAAGCTGGGTCTGGGTCTGGATGATGAGAGCAACAGCCAGACTCCCTCTTCTATGCAGAGTCCCGGAGACTCGCGGCGCCTCAGTATCCAGCGCTGCATCCAGTCCCTGGTCCACGCCTGCCAGTGCCGCAACGCCAACTGCTCTCTGCCGTCCTGTCAGAAGATGAAGCGGGTGGTGCAGCACACCAAGAGCTGCAAGCGCAAGACCAACGGAGGCTGTCCCATCTGCAAGCAGCTGATCGCCCTGTGCTGCTACCATGCCAAGCACTGCCAGGAGAACAAGTGTCCTGTGCCCTTCTGCCTCAACATCAAGCACAAACTGAGGCAGCAGCAGCTCCAGCATCGCCTTCAGCAGGCCCAGATGCTGAGGAGGAGGATGGCCAGCATGCAGAGGGTAGGCCAACCCCCTCCAGGACCTGGGGGGAACGGGGGACTACCGTCCCCAGGCAACAACGGAGCAACCGGTCCCAGCACCCCCACCTCAGGTAGCACGCAGCCCCCAACCCCTCAGACTCCCACCCAGGGCAGCATGCCCCCTCTGCCCCAGCAGGGAATGGGGGGAGGTGGGGTCGGGGGTCCAGGGCAGCAGAAGCAGCAGCAGCTACAGCAGCAGCAGCAGCAGGGAGGTGGGATGACTCCTCAGCTCCACCTTCACCATCAGTTCCAGCAGATGCAAGGTGGAGGCAGTGGGGTGATGGGGTCTCCTCAGACACAGATGGTGCCACAGCTCCAGCAGCAACAACAGCAGGTTCAGTCAGTCCAGCAGCTCCAGCATCCAGGGGGGCATTCTGGCCCTCTGCCTCCGTACACTAACAGACCTCCGGGGGCCTCCCCACTCCATCAGTCCCTGGGTAAGCCAGGTATGCGTCCAGCCACCCCACCACAGCAGCAGCCTGCCCCCGGACAGGGCTCCATGCCTGGGCAGGCTGGGCAGCAGCCTGGGCCCCCGTTGGCGGCGGTAGAGACGGCCCTGAAGATCCAGCGTCTGGCTGAGCGTCAGATGGCTCAGGCCCAGGCTCAGGCCCTCCAGAGGCAGGCACAAAGTGGGGGCATGATGCCTCCCCACCACCAGAATCCCCAGGCCCCAATGGGCATGCCCCACCCAGGGCCAGGGATGATGGGGGGTCAGGGGCTAGCTGGGGCAGGGGCCATGCAGCAGCCAGGTGGCCCACAGAGCCAACTCCCTCCACAGGTTCAACAGCAGCTTCAACAGCAGGCAGGGGGAGGCCAGCAGCCATGGCCCCCTCAACAGAGGCAAGGCATGATGGGACAGATGGGTCATATGACGCAACAGCAGCAGGTTGCCCAGCAACAGCTACAGCAGCAGCAGCAGCAACAACAACAACTTCAGCAAGTACCCCAGCAACCTGGGCAGCAACAGGCAGGCAGAGGGGGGCTGATGGGCTTGATGGGTGGTCCTGGAGGGGTGGCAGGGGCAGCCGCAGCCATGGCTGGGGCAGCAGGCGCAGGGAACCTTCCTCAAGCTGCCCTGCAGGAGCTCCTTCGAACCCTCCGCTCTCCCACCTCCCCTCTACAGCAGCAGCAGGTCCTTAACATCCTGCGCTCCAACCCCCTCCTCATGGCAGCCTTCATCAAGCAGCGGGCCGCTCGTTACCAGGGAGGACCGGGCGGACCAGGGGGGCCGCTGCCTCCTGGAGGGGGTCCAGGCGGGGTGAGGTTCCAAGGGTCAGGAGGAGGCATGCCTGGGCCTGGGCTAGGAGGAGGGCCTGGGGGAAACCAGGTTGGGATGGATGGGCAGCAGATGCAGGTGAATCCAGGGGGACAACCAGGGATGAACATGGGCCAGGGAGGAGTAGCAGCTGGAGGAGGTGGAATGCCTACCATGGCCCAGCTACAACAGTTACAACAACAACAACAGCAGCAACAACAACAACAACAGCAGCAACAACAACAACAACAACAACAACAACAACAACAGCAGCAGCAGCAACAACAGCAGCAGCAGCAGCAACAACAACAGCGCCCTATGCTGCCTGGGAGTCAGCAGCAACAGTTGGCAGCATTACAACAACAACAGCAGCAGCAACAACAACAACAACAACAGCAGCAGCAGCAGCAGCAGCAGCAACAACAGCAGCAGCAACAACAAGGAGGGATGCCAGGCCAGCAAGGCAATGCCATGTCCAACATGAACCCCCAATTCAGAGAGCTGCTGATGAGACGTCACCTTCTTCAACAACAACAGCAGCAACAACAACAACAGCAGCAACAACAGCAACAACAACAGCAGCAGCAGCAACAGCAGCAGCAGCAGCAGCAGATGGGGAACCATGGTCAGTTCCAGCAGCAGGTCCAGCAGGGCTTTCTACAGGCGGGACAGGGACAGCAAGGGATGACCCCTCAGCAGCCTGGACACCCTCAACCTGGGGGAGGACCGGGGGGAGGACCTGGGCAAGGAGGCCCCGGGGGAGGACCCCAGCAGGGGGGGCCCGGGGGAGGACCAGGGCAAGGAGGACCTGGAGGAGGACCTGGTCAAGGAGGCCCCGGGGGAGGACCCCAGCAGGGAGGCCCTGGAGGAGGACCTGGGCAAGGAGGGCCTGGGCAAGGCCAGGCATATTCGGGAATGTCTCACCAGCAGGTGGCAGCAGTCATTCAGCAGAGGCTTCAACAACACCTGCAGATGCAGCAGCAGCAGCAGCAGCAACAACAACAACAACAGCAGCAACAACAACAACAACAGCAACAACAACAACAACAACAACAACAGCAGCAACAGCAGCAGCAGCAGAATGCCATGGCTGGGATGCAGGGGCCAGATGGAGGTGGAGGGGTACCTGGTCAGCATCCCCAGGGTGGAGGGCAGGGCCAGCCCAACCAGCAGGGTAGTGGTCCCCCTCAGCCCCAGTCCTCCCAGGCCATGCTTCAGCAAGCCCTGCACCAGAGGCTGCTTCAGCAGCAGCAGCACCTGGGAGGGGGCTCCCCTGCCCATCACAGCAGTCCTATGAGCCCACAGCAGCCCATGGCACAGTCCCCTCATCTCCAGGGGCAGGGTCTGGGTCCAGGCTCTTTAAGTAACCAGGTCCGATCCCCTCAGCCCTCCCCAAGGCCCCAGTCCCAGCCCCCCCACTCGAGCCCCTCCCCACGCATGCAGCCCCAGCCTTCTCCACACCGCATCTCTCCACAGACCCAGACAGGTTCACCCCACCCTGGACACCTTGGCCAGCATCATCCAGGCATGGTGGTCTCACAACAACAACAGTTATCCCAGCAGCAAGGTAATTCTGTGGACCCCAGCCAGTTTGGGTCAGACCAGAACGCTCTCATGTCCCAGTTGAGTGGGATGGGAGGGCTGCATGGTCAGAACCAGGGGGACATGATGACTGGAAACAACCAGGACATGAACACAAACATAAACCACAGTCTGGACATCATGTAGCCACGTGTTCCCCTCCTGGAGAGGAGCTGGAGAGGAGCTGGAGAGGAGCTGGAGAGGAGCTGGAGAGGAGCTGGGACTGAGAGGAGGCTGGAGGGGGCTGGAAGGCTCATTGGCAGTTTTAGAAGTAATTATTTTTTATTTAAATATTTTTCTGATGTACAAATGAAAATAACTTGAACTGAACCTTCCTATGGGAGATGCAACATTAAATCCACGAGTCAATAAATGAATAAATTAAAACGAATGGTAAGTTATTGCTGTTAATATATATATATCTATATATTTTTGCCAATTGTGTACAAAAGGTGTAAGTGGGGTTTTTGGGCTGGGAAACATTCTTCCTTAGTAACACAAGTGATATTTTTGGGGATTGAAAACTTTGCCTTTTTTACAATATTTTTAAGATTTTAAATGTGGTGGAAGAAAATTAAAGAGTGAGTTAATACAAAGGAGCTTTTATCTTTTTTTTTTCTCTCCTTCATCAATCATGATTGTATCCGTTTTGAGGAAGGTTTTTATTGCTAATAGCTGTTCATCATAATGACATCATGATTACAACCTCAATCTACAAACAGCAACAGATCCAGAGTTTTCAAATGTTTTTCTTTTTCACGGTTTTTCTATATTGCAACTGCTATCAGTTCAAATAGAATATATTTTTGGTAATGACTTTTTGCCAACCGGTAGGGTTGTGATGAGGGTTATTATTCTATTTTTTATTTGGACTTTTTGTTAGGGGTTTGGGTATATACATGAATCTCAACAGTATTGTTAGGGAGGTGTGGTGACATATCTAACTGGCTGTATGACTCAGCACAGCCTGGAACATGGAAGCTTCTAGAACCATGATGGATTGGGACATGAGTACCATGTTACCACTGGTATAGTCACCTAGATCTACTGTACCTCTGGTATAGTCACCTAGATTCTCTGGTATAGTCACGTAGATCCACCCAACCTCTCCAACCCCTCCACCTTCTCCCATGAATGTGCACTCCCCCCCCCCCCTGGCTGTGTCCCTCAGCTGATGAACAGGAGGGTTCTGAGTGTGTGTATGAGTGTGTGTGTGACCACTCCTTGTGACCTTTCACCTTGAGTGGAACAGCTAACATCTTTCTCCCTTTTCTGTAATATCACCTCTTTTTCAGGAGGTGCTTAACTGAACCATGAGGTTTAATTTAATGTTATCACTGTATAAAGAAAGATGAAAAACTGTGGACTTTAATTAAATACTGTTTTTATAATAAAATCATTAAAACTCAACAAAAATGAGATGTACAGACTTTCAGACCTGGAGGCCGACAGAGAAACTCTTTTTCTGTTTAGTTTCCCGCCTTCAGTGATTAGATATGTGCATCTTTAGCAAGGAGGACGACTCCTGAGCTGTATAAAAGTATTTTGGAAAGGTACATATGGTATGTGAGGTGTTGAAGGTCGTAAGAGCACCAATGAGCCTTTGTATTTTCTGACCACCTTTGGGGGGGGGGGGGAATCACTCCTAAATGATTGCTGTGAACACCAACACTTGTCACTTGATTAAACACAATGAGATAAGGAGGATCATTCTTATGGGATAATCATTCAAATGAATTGGGTCATTTTTCTTCATATTGGGAGAATGACATCACACATGCTCACTTCTCCAAGTTTGGGGATGGGGGATGGGGCAAAACACAAAACAGTGGCAATATATCTTGAGACTTATTTTATAAAAAACAAGAAACAACGCTTGTCTTTTATATATAGAAATATTATTTAATTTTATTTTTGGAGAATAAAACTTGAAACTACAGCAATTAGATTGATTTGTTATTTGTATTAAAGTTGTGGTAATGCAAAATGACACAGTTCAATGAGTCTCCTCTGGAGCTGTTGAGTATATCATGCCATTCTGAAGAGATGTTTCATGTAAATGCATATAAGTGTAAAACATACTGAATCACTGTACAAACCCCATGGCAACTGAACAACTTGTTTTATTTTTATTGTTTCTTCTTAAGAGACTGGAAATTAGACTATTTAATATTTGTTTAGTGTTCAAATTGAATCTTTGACCACTTTTTTCTCTTGTTGAAATGTTGGTGCTTGTTGAGAAGAAGCAAAAAATACCTGTTGCTCCATTTTCACTCGTTTCTTCTTTTTTAAGTTATTTTGGTGATCTGAGTTTTGCCAATAATTTAATTGTACAATAAAGTATGTTTGTACTATTGGAAAAATATATTGGTGTGAAGTCCTTCATTTGACATTGTCCTGTTTGTCAAGCGGTGTACTTATCTTACTCAGCATGATTTTCTCATACCATTTCTCAATACGTAGCCTCTAGTTAAACACAAGACATTTATTTTGTACAATAGAAATAAAAATGGTATACACATGGACATTTGTAGACCGGGAGATATATTGCAGAGTTTTTACTACAGGACATTTCTGAACTGGACATAAAGTGCAATTTTTCTTTACTCAGCAATGTTTCAAGAAGCAGCACAAAGCTGAAACCAAATGTTGGCAACATCAAACATGCTGATTTCATCCAGACCTTCGTCAATTCCAATAGTCAGATATGCAGCTTATTATGGTGAATATATGTCAGAGTTTGCACATGTGAGGATTATTCCATACATTTAATTGAACAGGTAAATCTAGATGAAGTACCCACTAAGTATTGAGTATTTTCCAAAGGTTCTTTATCCAGATCAAGTCACATAATCATGACAGCCATCATATAAGTCAGCACAATCGTCATCACAAAATGTTATAAAACTTTTCAGTTAATCTGCTACATGACAGATACACGAACGTTTTCTCTCTGAGAATAAATACACTACATTCATATCAATATAGAAAAATAATGATCACAAATACATCCATGAAAATCCTGCTCTTCTCACTTTAACCCTTCATAACTCATTCTGGAGTTACAAGCTAACGTCATAAAACAGTTCATTCCCTTTTATCAGAATGGATGGGGCAGTTTCTATGTTAGTGTGTTCATCCTGCAGACGGACCACCAGCCACTTCAACTACTGTGTGTGTGGTCACAAGACTCTGACCAATCACCCCATTGGATAAACAACCTCTGACCAATGGGAGCCAACCAGAAAGATTCCATAGGGATGACACATCAAGTTCATGATGTTAACTCAGTGCAATTCAGTACAGACTGTTATCAGGTCATATTTCTCGGTTTTTAAACAATATATTTGTTTAATACCACACTGAGGGGTAACAAATGGTTCAATCCATCGTTGTGTGGGTATGTGAGCCTGACAGGAAGCAGGCTCACTGTGATCTTACAGACGATCTGAACAATCAGACAAAACTCTTAAGCCACATGTTTACAAAAAATAACAGTCTAGATAAATAGTTCACAAATCCATTTTGTACAGGTTAGTGGCATCTATAGCATATTCGGAATATCTCATACTATGAGTGTCTATGACAATTTAAATCTAGTTAGGAGACAGCAGGTTGTACTCTTCAGAATTCTCAAATATAAAACTGAACTGTAGGAAGTTAGTGTGGAAGAGAGATGAGGAGAGATTTTCACTGTCTAGGCTGGGGAGGGTAGAGGAGGGAACTAATAATAGATTTGATAAGTCAAACATAAAGCATCTACGCCTCTCTCTTTCTACTTTTCTCTCTTTCTGTCTCTCTCTCTCTCTCTCTCTCTCTCTCTCTCCCTTCCTGTCAAAGTGTTTAATCCTTCTGTTGCTGTGTGTCTCAGACCTCCAGGCCCAGACTTCTGAAAAAGCCTTTGGCTGCCAGAGCCTCTCTGAACGTCACTGTCAGGGAGTTGATTGTGACATCAGTGACTGTCACTTCTCCTGGGCCAATCACAGGGCTCCAAACGTCTGACCTCTCAGATGCTGTCATTTCCTCAGGTCCAATAGCAGAGCTCCAATCCATGTTCCCCTTCTTCCCTGCATGGAACACAGAGAGGGCTGAGATACTGTGATTAAAGTAATTTAATGCATGTTAATGTTACCTGTGGAAATGCTGTAAATACTTTATCCTTCTGTTATTCTTTTGTCATTGTAATGAAAAACAGATATGAATTCTGGTTTCTTTCTTATACAATACACCAGGAAGTAGACTTTGAACTGCTGTTAATTATGCATTAACTCTTTAAGTTAATTAAGTGTCTCTCTCCTCTCTCAATCCTTCCACAAACATTTAGAATCAAACAATATTGAAATGACAGCCAACATAACACACATCATCTTTTGATGGAGACCAGATTGTTTTCTGAACATGATGATGACAGTATTTCTGGTTGTCTGCTGGACAGCCCACCTGTCTAACCCTGAGGCCATGCATTAGAACACAGGTGTTAAACTCTCCAGTTTGGAAGCCTCCAGTCCTCGAGGATGTTTTGACACCTGCTACAGTAGTTCATGATAATGACTTACCATTCAGCTTGCCACCACATCTCTCTGTCTGTCTAACCTCCTCCTCTCCCTCCTCCATGTCCTCCTGGTCTTCATTCTCCTCCTCCCTCCCTTCCCAGTCCTTGTTTTGTGTTGTGTTGGGGGAGTGAGGAGGGCTAGTGAGACACACTAGCTGGGACCTACAGGGGTTCTTCAAATGGGCCAGTCGAGGGGGCAGGCTTCTCCGACAGGCTTCATACGTCTGCTCCTCAGCCCCAGAATCCAGTGAGCGGGACAGGGAGAGACGCAGGCGAGCTCGGGGCTTCTCTGGAGCCTTGTGGGCACTACGCAAGTCCATAGTGTACACTGTGTTCTAAGAAGGGAGGTGTGAGAAAGAATAGATCATTATCTAACATCCTCAAATTTACTGGTGTCTCAACACTGTGTACACTACGGGAGATATTTAACACTGATGACATGCAATGTGAAATTATGCTCCATTAAGAAAAATTAATGAGCTATACAAACACACCATGGATGCATTTCCTGAACTTACCTGTAGCTGAAGTCTCTTTGGTTTGGGTCCTCTCTTCCTGTGACCCAGGGGTCGGTCTCTCTGCTCTCTGGAGATCCAGCAACATGAGTCCGTTCATTAGTTATTACTACAGCTACATTGTGATGGTCACATGTCATCTGGACATATATGCACACAAAATCCATAATATGTGTCTGTGTTGAAACTTTCTCTTACTTCTCTTCATAGGCCTGAATGAGGCGCTGGTCCAGAATATGTTCTTCAGGCTCCCATGTACTGTACCTACAAATATGTATACAGAGAGAGAGAGAGAGAGAGAGAGAGAGAGAGAGAGAGAGAGAGAGAGAGAGAGAGAGAGAAAGAGAGAGAGAGAGAGGGAGGGAGAGAGGGGGAGAGAGACAGAGACACAGAGAGAGAGAAAGAGAGAAAGAGAGACACAGAGACAGAGAGAGAGAGAGAGAGGGAGGGAGAGAGGGGGAGAGAGAGAGAGCAATCCAACTTAATATTTCTGAGGTAGGCTCCCTCCTACAGTGTACACATCGACTGGTGCTGATGTTATACATCAGGACTAGAGCTATTCTAGACTTTTCTACTCACTTGGGTGGCCATCCTTTCCACTTCAGCAGGTATTCCACATTTCCCTGAAAAACACATCATCCAGATGATCTCTGGGAAGCCTCTGTGAGATAAGGTTTCTATGCTGGCGCACTTGTGCACATTTACGGGAAAAGCTCTTTTATATGTTCTGTGATGACATGTTGACGTCCTGTTCTTACCCGTAAGTATTCCAAGATGACGTCATCTTTATGCCGGTAATGCTTATAGCTTCCCGGTTTGACAGCCCTCTTGGGGCTGAGGATGACGTCATAGCCAAGGAGCCCCCCTCCCCCTCCCATCAGGGATTGTTGCAAAACATTCTAGAACATTTCACTCAAATATGAGAGGCGACTTTTTATAACCCCAACATGTCCAGCAGCAACTGATGGAAATATAGGATATCTGGTGAAGTGAGTTACCAGCTGATGTTACCAATATGATGAGGGTGAGAAGACGGGTAATACTAAAGTTAGGGTATAAGGGTTAGGGTATAAGGATTAGGGTATAAGGGTTAAGGTATAAGGGTTAAGGTATAAGGGTTAAGGTATAAGGGTTAAGGTATAAGGGTTAGGGTATAAGGGTTAAGGTTAGGGTTAGGGGGGCTGATTAACATACATCAACCCTAAGTTAAGAAACGTAAACACGCGTGTATCGTTCATCCCTCTTCAGTGAATCCTTCACCTGCTCGGTCTGATGCTTGATCATCATGGCCTCTAATATTATATTACTATATTCTGCATGTTTCCAGCACCAATTTAACATGTGTTTGATCCCATTTCGTCCTCATAATGTAGTTAACTTGTAGACAGATGATCCAGATGGAAACACACTTATTAAAGGGATAGTAGCCCGGGTCTCCAGCTCCCTTTAGAATATAATGTGTGTTTCTAGGTTATCTGAAGTGGCCAAAAGTAAGATAGCCAACTAGTGCAATATCAGCATCATTTAAAATTTTTCTTTATTAATACTCTTTTTAAAAAGCTGTCTTGTACTGTATCCTACATAACGGTGTTAATGGAACATGCTACATGCTGATACACTCACCTTTTTAACTCTTTTTTTAATGATAGTTTCAACTGCAAACACTTGTTCTCCAATAGCTGACAGCTCCATGGAATCGGACCTGCTCACTGTGGTTAAGTCCACTGCAAAGTAAGTGATCCTGAGAATGCTTGTCGCATAACAAACCCGGGTCTTCTACCTCCCCTCTATATAAAACCTTGCTTTGGTCTCAGTTCAGATGTTATATTCTTCCGTCCTCTTCCTTATACTTGATGTTTCCACACGTTGTTACTTTCTGCGACACATCTGCACTGCTGTGCGCGCTCCCGAGACACAAACAGCGCGTCCTTGCTATGCGCGCTCCTTCCCACCAGGCGCGCCTGTCAGTGGAGGCACGGGGCCGCGCACGGCAACGTCATGTACCTTACCATCAACACCATGAAAAAAATAGGAACATAACATCTACTAGGAAGAAAGGATTACCTTTCTGGGAATCTTTCCGACACCCCCCCTTAACAATGTCCAAGATAATGACGCACTCACACGTGAAGGTTTACATAAAGTGCCATTACAAGCATTTTATTTGTGTGGAAAGCAAGAGAAAACAGTGAAAGAACCAGCACCATGTGACAGGAGGGAGGATTGTCATGGCATAAAGCAAAAAATCACAACATTAATACGTTTCTGTGTAGTAGTGATGGGATTCTGTATCCAATCAGTGGACTGCCCCTCACCTCAAGTTCACCAATCAAATGACTTGATGTGAGACAGAGGTGACCACGACAACATTAGGCAACATAAGTATTCATACATATTCAATATGGGTAAAGTACAAACCAAGCCCATAAGGACAAGGGTTAAATATATCTCTTCTTTAGGTGGAGAGAGAATAACTGCTTCTTTTGTAAACAAGTTAAGGCCATATCTATCACTCTTCAAACACACACAGCTCAGCTGTGATGACATCACAAGCCACCATCACAAATCTCTCCTAAGGCTGATTTCAAAACACCAACAACAAAAAACAACACATCATCTGACTGGACAACCACCAACTTTCATTTTCCCTCAATGTCTTCAAACCCATTTTTAGTTTCTAAATGTCTCCTTCTGTTACCAGCACCACACTCTCCTAAAGGCCCTCTGCTTGTCAGATGTGAAGCCAGGACACAGCGACCCCCAGAGCATCGTCACTAGACCCTCCAGCTTGGTTTAACAGTACAGGCCTGCAGATTTCTGCAACATTGGCATGTAGACATCTAATATATGCAGAGAGAAAACTCTGTGATGTCAGACTCCCATGAAGATATGACTTTAGAACACGACCTAGTTCAGGGGAATCCCAGTTCTGGTTTGGAAACAGCTCGACACAAACAGAGAACATTCCAGCTGATTGGCTACAGAGACTCTGTGATACTCAGGAGCTGGGACATAGCACATGATACGGGATGCTTCTGATTGGCTACTGTACAGACTCTAGTTGCAGAGCCAGCAGGTCTGCTTTCTGTGTGTGGCTACAACATGAGAGGAGGTCTATAAAGACAGTAGGGTGGCAGAAGTGCATGATGACCTTGCAGTCATACAGTATGTACAGCAGACACACACTGTGTTGGTACAGACCTGATGCTGTTTGTGAATCAGGATCTGTTTTGGCAGACTGGAGGCTGAAACAGATGATGTCAGAATGACAGAAAGGCTGAGATGAGATGAACACACAATCACAGTGGAGTGAGGAAAGACACATCTGGTGAAAACAATAGGGGGAGGGAGAGAAATGGATGAGGGAGAGAGAGGGAGTGAGAGATGGACTGAGAGAGAGGGAGAGAGAGGGAGAGAGAGATAAAAAGAGAAAGAGGAGAGCCCATGAAATCCATCTGTGAGTACAGGACTGGAGCAGTAACAGCTAATGACACAGGAAGGGGAGGAGTCATATCGTACACCTCCACACAGACAACTGGAAACGGTTAATGTACAAAAAAATCTAAATCAAAAATGACATTGAAAAATAGTCAATATCCATAAAAACACATTAGAATCCCAAACACCGAACATAAAGCTTCGTAGATCTGTGTGTTTTGTGTGTAGTGTGATTCTGAGTGACTTCCCTGTATGTGTTTGAATCCTTCATTGCTTCAGCCAGATTCCAGCAATGTAAACAGAACTAAGGAAGTCTGGCTTGAGTGCCTCCCTGTGGATTGGCTGAGCATAACTCTTCCTCATCCAGCTGTCCCCTGATTGGACCATGTCTGTGTCCTGAGCAACATCATGAGATATCATTGGCTGGTCGGGCAGCCCTCCGACCTCCAGGTTTGGTGCACTTCCACATCCTCAGAGACAACCAATAGCAGTTCACAGTTCTTCCCTCTCAGCTGGTGACGCAAGAACTTCCTGTGATTGGACCATGTAGGAATGGAGAGATCGTACACATGCACATTAGTACAAGTGTATTATTAGAGTGTAAAGCCAATCAACATTGTAAAATGAGAGGGGATATCTACCTGAAGACTGCTGTGAGTGGTTAGTACAGGTTGAAACATTCAATAGACTTTGTACTATATAGATTGATGGCACAACAGTGTAAGTTACTGTGCAGTGCCACCTAGTGGAGATAAGCAGCCCTTATCGCTACCATTACACCATATCAAGACAAGTGATCGAATCACACACACACACACACACACACACACACACACACACACACACACACACACACACACACACACACACACACACACACACACACACACACACACACACACACACACACACACACACACACACACACACACACACACACACACACACACACACACACACACACACACACACACACACACACACACACACACACACACACACACACACACACACACACACACACACACACACACACACACACACACACACACACACACACACACACAGGTACTCACCTGAGCTCCTCAGGGTTCCCGATGGTGTGTGGGCTGCGTAGTTTGGAGTCCAGGTTGTAATAGACTCCACCCACCTCTCGTACACCAATCCAGTGCTGGCGTTTGAGAGGAAGGCGTAGAGGACCCCAGCGCAGGTTGGACGGCACATTGAGGATGAAGCCCGTCACGTTAGTGAGAGTTATACTGGCCACATCTCTGGAACACACACACACACACAACCAACTGATGCACACTTTACTACACACTTTACTTTGCAGGATGTTTGTTGCGTTTAGAAGAACTAATTTAAATCTGCTCTTGTTTGACATTGTTGTGGCATCTATATGTCATACAAGGTAAAAGGTTTCAGGTGGTCAAAGGTCAGTGACCTGATTTGTTTTGTTTGGTTCTAGTCACCCTGAAGACAATAACTCTCAGAAAGTAAACCTTCTTTTTATATGTTATCATTTAGCAGACGCTCTTATCCACAGTGACTAACAGCAAGCACAGGGACATTCCCTCTGAGGCAAATAGGGTGAAGTGTCTTGCCCAAGGACACAACGTCATGTTGCCACAACTGGGAATCAGACACGAAACCTTCTAACATAACGTTTTACCTTCTCTTATCCCACCACACAGCCTCAAACCCTCGAGTCTGCAGAGCCGCCATGATGACATTCACATCGTAGTTCCCATTTCCCAGCATGCTCTTCTTGTGAGGTGTCACCAGAGTGCCGGGGGAGAGTCTTTGGAGAGAAGACAGATGGAGAGATGAGAAGAGCGAGACAGAACGAGAGAGAGAGGACAGATGGAGAAATGAGGAGAGAGACAGAAAGAGAGAGGACAGATGGAGAGATGAGGAGAGCGAGACACAAAGAGAGAGAGAGAACAGGAGAGATGAGGAGAGAGATACAGAACAAGAGAGAGGACAGATGGAGAGATGAGGAGAGCGAGACACAAAGAGAGAGCGAGAGAACAGGAGAGATGAGAAGAGCGACACAGAAAGAGAGAGAGAGAGAACAGGAGAGATGAGGAGAGCGACACAGAAAGAGAGAGAACAGGAGAGATGAGGAGAGCGACACAGAAAGAGAGAGAACAGGAGAGATGAGGAGAGCGACACAGAAAGAGAGAGAGAACAGGAGAGATGAGGAGAGCGACACAGAAAGAGAGAGAGAACAGGAGAGATGAGGAGAGCGACACAGAAAGAGAGAGAGAACAGGAGAGATGAGGAGAGCGACACAGAAAGAGAGAGAGAACAGGAGAGATGAGGAGAGCGACACAGAAAGAGAGAGAGAACAGGAGAGATGAGGAGAGCGACACAGAAAGAGAGAGAGAACAGGAGAGATGGACAGCAGAGGTAACAAACAGGAAACAGACACACTCACCTCTGGTAGATGTCCTGCAGTGTGTCTCTACTGAAGGCTGCCCTGTCCTGGAAGACGTTATTGAGCGCGTGCAGAGCACACAGCTCCCTTCGCTGCTTCTCATGGTAAATAGCCAGAGTGGGAGGAGCCTGGACAGGAAGGAGGGACGGCCTCAGCTCTGACTTCTCTTCTCCTCCTCCCCCTGGACCCTCAACGTCACCCCCTCCCCCCCCTTTCTGTTTGCTGACCTTCCAAGGCATACAGCCTAGGTCCTGCAGACCCCCCCCTGCCCTCCCCTTCCCTCCGGAACATGGAGCACTCCCCATCACTGTGTTTACGCTACCACGGCAACCATCATCACTGCAGCCTCTGAGCTGCTGCAGGGGCGAGAGGAGAGGCTGCTTCCTGGCTGGAGTGAAACTACACAGTCAGAACACCCTGTTACTAGAAATGTTGAGGAAGAAAAAACTGTCAAAAGATTCAAGTGGAGAGTGCCGGATATGTTGTGCCGGACAGTTTAAAAACTGCAAAGTACAAAAAGCCAGAGTTTGTCTTTTCTTTCAACTTCCTCCATATTGCTGGTTTGACAAGTGTTCAGTAATGTTCAGGTCTCCCAGTCACTTGAACACTGCAGTTCTCTCCATGTTCAGGGTTCCCAAACAGCATCAAGCTCAGGGGAACTAGGAGGCAGATGGGATGGTTGAGGCTCACAGGAAAGCAATCCTTGGACAGCTGACAAAGTAGGGAGAACATATTGACAGTGAGTAATCATGCAATAATATGTTGACATCCCTAAAGTCCTGTTGACTCTCTAAAGTCAATGTTTGCCACAGTGAGTGTGATGTCTCTGGAGCTGATGTGTCCCCTCATTCCCCACAGTGAGTGTGATGTCTCTGGAGCTGATGTGTCCCCTCATTCCCCACAGTGAGTGTGATGTATCTGGAGCTGAAGTGTCTGGAGCTGATGTGTCTGGAGCTGAAGTGTCTGGAGCTGATGTGTCTGGAGCTGATGTGTCCCCTCATTCCCCACAGTGAGTGTGATGTATCAGGAGCTGAAGTGTCTGGAGCTGATGTGTCTGGAGCTGAAGTGTCTGGAGCTGATGTGTCTGGAGCTGATGTGTCCCCTCATTCCCCACAGTGAGTGTGATGTATCAGGAGCTGAAGTGTCTGGAGCTGATGTGTCTGGAGCTGATGTGGCTCCTCACCTCCCCTCATTCCCCCAGTCAGCTGGACCCTCCAACACACATTAGGCAGCTGACTGCCTGATAAGACCCCTGATTAGTAAACATTACATTGTAGTTGGCTAAAGCGGACCATTTCAGTACGTTCTCAAAATCAGATTTGACAAATTTATAACACATTATATTAATATATATTGTCATCAATATGATAACTTCTTACATGAACCGTGGTTGAAGCTGTGGCTCCTGGAAAGCTGCAGTCTGTTCCAGTCGTTTGGTAACAATTCATGCAACGAATTACCTCGAAATGAATGTTCACCTCCCCGCGCACCTTTGTCTTCGTGTAATCCTCTTTAAGGTGAAGTCATAAACATGTTTAATCAACCTTTTCTGCTCTTTTCCTGCGGTTGTTCGCTCCTTTGTCTTTAGCTAGCTGCACTTTTCCTTGTTGCTCCTGTATCTCTCAGTGAGCATGCGCACAACGTCACTGGCTTTCTTTCCGCTGTCATCGCGTGCGTCAGACCCGGGCGCGTGCACGAGACCCTCCCACGAGACTGCGAAACCCCAGATTCCAGTTTATTTGGATGCAGATGGGACTGATTTGTTTTTCACTGTATCTTTGTAAAACAATAATATCCAGTGTGATCTTAGAGTGAAACATTGCCTGAATGATCTGCATACAGTCTTGTAAAACTTTAATTTAAGTACTTTTCCACATCATGAACACAGTATATATATGACGTTTCTACATAAAAGAGAACAATTACAATGTATTAAACTTGTTTTGCACTTGTGCACATCATGTTCCCTGAATGTATTTTCCAGAATCAATAAATGGGAATGATATGATATATATCAGCAGCATGTCAATGAAAAAGATCCCCTGACTATAATATCCAGGCAGTGAGAAACCATGTAGGACAAAGACAACAAACAGATAACACCAGAACACCAAACATGGCAGATTAAACCTGTAAGGACATTATCTCTCTGTATCTTCACCTCCACTCACTCTTTGGTTTCTTCTTTCTTCTTTCTGATCAACCAGGTTCTCTTATCTTCACATCTAATCTTCTGCATCAGTTCAGCAGCCATGCATGTCAGCAGCTCCTCTCTGTATCTGTCTTCCCTCTCCTGCAGCTCGTGGGTGAAGTGACCCTGCATTGTCTTCATCTGCACCACCCTGTCCAGCAGGCTCCTGGCCAAGGTCCTCCTTGCCACCAGGGGGCAGTCTGGGCCATTGCCAACAAGCTCAGCCCTTTGGCCACAGAGGGACAGAGCAGTTGCAAGCCCCCCTTCATTAGTCTCCAGGAACTGGGCTAAAGAACTGCCTGACCACAGACAGTCTGCATGAGTGAGAACCATGATGATGTAGCTGCTGGCTTCCTCCCCAAACAGCTCCAGTGTGACCCTGATGGCCTCTGCTGCATCCTGATCTACCCCATCTCCAGAACACGGGGCCTGGATAACCAGCATGATCGCATGGGGTCCAGGACTGATGAGCTGGAGGCTTCGCATAGCCTCCCGGGCCCTCTTACTGTCATCCAGGGAGGGGCCAAATAGATCTGGGGTGTCCACTACTGTTACCTCCCTCCCCTCCACCACAGCCTGCCTCCTGATGCTCTCCATCAGGGGCCTTGCCTGGTCCTCAGGTGGGGGGTGCCTGCAGCCCAGCAGGGTGTCAGCCAGGGAGGTACGGCCCCCTCCAGGAGGCCCCAGCAGGAGGACCCTCACCTCTGGCTCCTTGGGGCCGCTTGATCTGGGTGATTGGACATCACTGTCTTGAGGTTGCTCTCTGAAATATACTGGGGAAGAAAAAAAAACTATGGAACATAAATATTGTGCAGCTTGATTGTGTGAACAGCCATTCAGATTTATAGCAGAAAGAAATGAACTCAAGAGAAGAACACAGAAGACTAAATATGATGTGATGTTATAGAGAGTGACAAGTCTACTGATAAATCTATCAGGGATAAGGATCAGAGTAACTCAATGTTGTTGGAATTTGTTGACAGATTCCTCATCTTGTGTAACATCAGTGAGTGGAGAGAGGGAGAGATTAGAGCTACTGTAAAACAGGGAGAAGAAGATGAAGAGAAAGGATCTGACCTGTAATATTTTTAATGACAGCAGGGATGGAGCTGAGTTTGGAAATCACAGCTGTGAGAAACATCAAGTTATTTAACTTCAACACTCAACATTGTTACACAACATTATAGAGAATGAAGAGTTCAAATGAAGCACCTTCTCACCTGCTGAGAAGCTCCAAATACAAGACAGCCACTTAAACAGGGTTTGTATTCCTGCAACACGCTGAAGGATTATTCATACTGCACATTACCAACATGTCTGCATGACTGCTGATATCATATTCAAGTAAAAGATAACAGGTAATCACTGTCACATCTGGGACATCATGGAGACACGTACTGCGTAAAGTCCCCACCAGGTGGCTAACCCAGCTCCACAAAGCTGTCAGACCTGAAACAGTTATTACCATTTAAATATAACAGTGTGGGTAATAGCTCAGTGGTATAACATTTCAGTACAGATTAAGATATTGCATCTTCAAATCCCCCCCCATATTTGGACGAGAGTGCCTTCTAGATACGGAACACACTATTACTATGACGGTTAATCTTTAGAATAGATCTATTCACTAAACTGGAATGATTCCCTGAATGAGAAAATACATGTGTACTGTTGAGTTGGCATGAATCATCATACCCTGACATTAGTTTATAATAGAGTGTATCAGCACTGAATTGATGGTTTGAACTGTGACTCAATAACAAGCACAGAGTTTCAACTGTCCTCTTACCAGTCAGAGAGCAGAAGAGCCGGACAGGCCATCTTATTAGAGCTGGAAGAGCTGTAAACAACTGCAGTGTTAATGCCAAACTGACATGCTTTACAAAAGTTCAGCAGCAGGACATGGATTAGCAACCAGACAAGCCAACTATGCCATAACTGCAGGGAAATGTCCAGAATGACTGAAAGGCTGTCTGTAATGATGAGACACAATATAAAGATCATTTCAAGCCACACAGTAGCGTAACTCCAATGTGTTATAAGACAAGTAATAACTCGTCTCAGCTGTATAATATCACTATTGAGACCCACACTTTATCCACTGATTAGATTGAGTTCACAGAAAAGATCTATACAGGCCTATATTCTCTTTACATTCTTTTTTAATCTAACCTGATAGCCTAATAAGCCTATGGACCAATATGACCCCACTGAGTGATACTGACCCTGTAAAGACCTGTACAGGAGGTACCCTACCACAGTAAAGACTGGGCCCCACTGAGTAATACTGACCCTGTAAAGACCTGTACAGGAGGTACCCTACCACAGTAAAGACTGGGCCCCACTGAGTAATACTGACCCTGTAAAGACCTGTACAGGAGGTACCCTACCACAGTAAAGACTGGGCCCCACTGAGTAATACTGACCCTGTAAAGACCTGTACAGGAGGTACCCTACCACAGTAAAGACTGGGCCCCACTGAGTAATACTGACCCTGTAAAGACCTGTACAGGAGGTACCCTACCACAGTAAAGACTGGGCCCCACTGAGTAATACTGACCCTGTAAAGACCTGTACAGGAGGTACCCTACCACAGTAAAGACTGGGCCCCACTGAGTAATACTGACCCTGTAAAGACCTGTACAGGAGGTACCCTACCACAGTAAAGACTGGGCCCCACTGAGTAATACTGACCCTGTAAAGACCTGTACAGGAGGTACCCTACCACAGTAAAGACTGGGCCCCACTGAGTAATACTGACCCTGTAAAGACCTGTACAGGAGGTACCCTACCACAGTAAAGACTGGGCCCCACTGAGTAATACTGACCCTGTAAAGACCTGTACAGGAGGTACCCTACCACAGTAAAGACTGGGCCCCACTGAGTAATACTGACCCTGTAAAGACCTGTACAGGAGGTACCCTACCACAGTAAAGACTGGGCCCCACTGAGTAATACTGACCCTGTAAAGACCTGTACAGGAGGTACCCTACCACAGTAAAGACTGGGCCCCACTGAGTAATACTGACCCTGTAAAGACCTGTACAGGAGGTACCCTACCACAGTAAAGACTGGGCCCCACTGAGTAATACTGACCCTGTAAAGACCTGTACAGGAGGTACCCTACCACAGTAAGGACTGCTGTCAGGACACCGCTGAAGTCAAACCATGGACCTGGACAAGAGAGGAGAGATCTGAGATAGAAACACAGGAAGCCTTCAAATAAAAGCAATTATAGTTTTGTTTACGAGTCACGATAAGCAAAGTGTAAACGTGTACAAAAAGTTGGTAAAAAAAATACCAGTTTGGTACACAAAGGAGTTCACTAGACCTCAATTTCAAAGTGTTTAATACTTAAGTCGTTGCACAAGTTTAGAGAAATTCCGGGCTTTATAGGCAACTCTGCGGCAAGAGAAAGCTAATCTTTCTCCATGCTTATCAGCCTCCATGACGTGGCCTCACTTGTTTACCATCGTAAAGAATCTTTAAGTTCTTTTCAAAGTTCTTCTCATGCATCTCTCACCTGTTACCGCATTCTCCAGGTCGGTTGTTCCACCTGCGCAGGTTAAGCTGGTCCCTGTACAGCTGCTGCTGGCCCGGCAGTCGCATGGCTCCATTTTGACACAAGTCAGGTACAGATCCGGAGCTCCACCCCTACCCTCCCCTCCCCTTCCCTACCCAAGTCTAAGCAGCATAATTAACTATTCTGACCAGCCCAGTCTAGTAGAACTTGCCCAAACACGTTCTTTATTGTGTTATTATGGTTAAATGTTTATCTGATGAATTCAAGGCTGACACTTCAGAGACAAGGAAAGTAGACGATTTTTACGCAGTGATTTCATTCATTCTGAGGAAACTTTTCCAACATTTATAGTTTAAGCGATACACAAGTGTTATTAAAAATATGTTGTCCTCCTCTCTTCCATCCCAAAGATAACTGCTGCACTTGAGGTTATCTTGATAACTGCAGCTCTTCAGGTTATCTTGATAACTGCAGCTCTTCAGGTTATCTTGATAACTGCTGTTCTTCATCATGTCAGCCGACTCATCAGTGCATCTATCAGCTCCTGTTTTTTGGTCCCGGTGGTTCGAACATCAAACTTCTTACAGGCATCCTTCAATACCGGCACTGTCAGTTTACCCAGGGTGCCTTTCTGTGCAAGTGCCTGCAGATCATCCATGGACATCTCCACCTTGGGCTTCTTCTCAGCAGCCCCTCCTGAATCAGCTGCATCACAAACAGAACGCTTCAGCTGGTTAACAAAGTGGTAACTAGATAACAAATGCAGAGTTAATGAAAACTAGTTAACAATCGCAGGTAAGTAGAGCGATATTGAAACGATCCAGATCCCCGGTCTGACCTGGTTTGCGCTTGGATGCAGTCTTGGCCTCAGGATTGTAGTCAGGAGGATAAACCAGATCCTTGAAGTCCTGGACCAGAGGACCCAGACGATCATCTATGCTGTCTATCTTAGGCACTGAGAACCAAGAGGAGATGGTGAGGAGAAGAACGTAGGAAAATAAATAAGGCAGTTTGACGCACAACTGAAAAGGTGACATATTTTACTGCATATTTGTCATTCTGAGTGTAGATACATACAGGTGAAGTCCTCTATGTGTTCTGGGGCCATGAGATCCAGAGCTAATGCCTCCAGGTTCCTGAAGTGCTGCTGGAGGACTGGGTTCTCAAACGCATCACTCCTGCAACACACAGATACCCATTATCATCTCCCCCCAAAAACAATCCTGCAGGGTCAAAAGGGGGGAAACCTAGATCTAGATTTAGCTGCACTTATGTGGCCAAAATCATATGCCTGATAGTGAAGCTGTCAATATTGAATATATATCTGACCACTGCACCTGTATTTGAAGCGCAGCTTGTGTACAATCTCCTTCATCTTGTCCACCTGCTCGTCAGAGGCTGGAGGGGTCCGGGGGACGTCCAGGGTGCGTATGTCATCAGCGAAAGGCAGGAAGATGACATTGAAGCCTGGTGCACACACACACACACGTGTAAACACACACAAACACACACACGTGTAAACACACACAGAGTGATCCCACTCTATTCCATGAGCTAACTAGCCTGCATTAAGCAGCTGAATTTCCCCCAACAGTTACCCTGGTTACCTGGGGGGGTTATCTGGACACGGGACTGGTCCAGTTGTTCTTTTTGGGGCACCAGTGCCACAAAGCAAGGAGGGCTGTTGCGACGAGGAGTGAATTTACATACAGCAAACACACCTTTCTCACTGCACTTCTGCAGCAATGCAGTGAACACACATGCACTTCCTGTGGAGATAGAAGTCAGAGAGAAGTGGGAACATAATGGGTTTGTAGAATTCTGACCACAAAATACACACACACACGCACACGCACACACACCTGTGACCTGCTTCTCCTCAGGGTAGATGAACATAGCAGGCCGGATGTGGTGATGCAGCTTAAGGCGATCCAGAGGTTTGAATCCAATCAAAACCAAGCCTGGGTCATCAAACTTCTTTATCCACGTCAACTCATCCTTCTCCATCACTATCTGCTTGTTCCCATAAACCTACAGTACATCCCACACACATATTAACTCTAACACACACACCTAAATACAAAACACAGAATGCCAATTCATTAGCACATTCATCAATTAATAGAGGAACAGAATATTCACAATTCATCACATCCATAATCATATAATAAAGCATATTTGGATATGTGGGATTTGCATTCCATTACTGTTTCTTACATTAGTTACAAACTCTCCCTACCTATCAGTAAACAAATGAACCAGCCCTTCCTTACCTGGGCCACCTTGATGTCACTAGGCAGCAGAAGACTTCCTGTCTGGGTGTGGTAAAGGCGTGTCTTGGTCCTAACTGGGTCATTCTTTTCACGGTGGAGCCTGATTGGTGGAGGTTTCTTAGCAGGAAGAGCCAGGATGTACACCCCCACTGCTACCTTCATCCCCTCCCCCAGAGACAGACTCAACCTGGTGAAAGGCAGAGGGGAGGGGCTAGTAAATGGAACACAAACACAACACAAAGGTTAAGGGTCATGTTACCTACCGGGCCAGAGCTCTCTTCTTCTGCTCTTTGGCCCTGACCCTCTTCAGCAGGTCTTCCAGCTTCCCACAAGCATCCAGCTGCAGGCCCAGTTCACTGTCCTCCTCCGGAGGACTCACAATGTCGCAGAAGAAGAGCGACACGTCAAAGCCATCTGGCTTCTTCAGGTGCATCAGGTCTATGATCACACCTATGGAGACATGATAACTGTGTTATGTATATGACTCATACATGGTCTAACAAGGCTGCAGTAAAGGTCTCTGGACAAACTGCCTGTCTTTGTCTCTAAACCCACCGGTCTCCTTCAGGTCTCCAGCCTTGGTTCGAGCCTGCCGGTCCAGCTGGCTGTCACCTCCATGTGGAACGTCCCTACAGGTGAAGATCATGAGGCGTTTGTGCGAGAGGCGGAGCTTGATGTCACTGTAGAGGTTGGAACAACACCAGAGGGCGTCGCCCAGAGACGTGTCCCCACTGCCCAGGGTCTCTGCTGCCAGCTGGGCTCCCTTCTCCCCACGTAGGCTCTCCACATCCTGGACCCATCTGGCACCTGGAGCGAGAGGGAGACAGGATTAGAAAAGGAGAGAACAGGAGATGTAGGTCTGGACTGACCACAGATGGAAAGACCTGGATATAAGAAGCAGACAGGCCAGTAAAGCCAGGTGCTTCCTGCCTGTAGACCTACCAGGAGAGTCCAGGTCGTGGTAGACATACACATGTTTGAAGGTGTTCTGGGGGTTCTTGCTGTGCTCCGTCCCATAGAACACCAAAGCCACTAGATCCTTATCACTGCTGATGATCTTACTGGTGTAAACACTGCGCACACACTGTGAGATACATGGAGCAGAGCCAATCAGGAGGAAGCAGAGGAAATCAGGAGAAAGCAGAGGAAATCAGGAGGAAGCATTACCCAAGGAAAGCAGGAAATGACATGTTTTAGGAGTGCAGATTCTCAATAACTGGGAAACAAAAGAAAGCAGGAATCAGGGAGATAAAGGGATGAAATAAAAGGACCTGCATGGTCATGTCAAAGTTGGAAGGTTCTCCATCCTCCCCTTTGATGAACATCTCCTTGGAGGCATCAACCAGAAACACCAAACTGTCCCTGCCTGTGTGCTTATAGTCACCTGTCAGAAACAATGTGATACAATCATCAAATATTGATGAATGACATGTTCATACTAACATAGCAATCCTGCCATCTATAGTCTCACCTCTGGACTCATCCCCCTCTTCATCATCACCAGCCTCTTCATCATCATCACCATTCCGATAATAAGAGTTCCACTCAGCCATGGTGCTCTACTGTGTACCTGCAACAAGTCCTAGTTTGAAACACAAAGGTTGTGAGTGCGTTTTTACCAGATGATAATTGTAAGGATAATATCGCGCTTTATTACACCGGATAAATGTAAATAAACATTAAAAGTCAACCATGACCAGAACTCGTCAGGCGGTTTGCTAAGTTACTAGCTTTAGATTCCTACATTTCACATGATTACATTTCCTATTTTTCTGTGGTAAATGCAGACGATTATAAAGACACACTAAGTCTAAACGCATACCTTGGATTGGAGCCTGTATTTTTTACTAGATCATAAATAATGTACTTTATTTAAAATGTAAAAACTCGTGCCCAGATGAAGTCTTCTTCTGTGGTTTATTTCTCTAAAGATGCAGTGTTACTCTGAACTCACAGCGCCCTCGTGGACGAGGAGGAGGAGTGAGGTACTGACAAGAAATATGTTCAAGGAAAACAACAAAAGGAACAAAATTATGACATAACTTCGAATACACATATTACAAATATATAACAACAACCGTACACTAGGGGGTGCTTGCTGATAATTAAATAAATAATTGAAAAGTGTACAGGTCCTTAAGGTTTTCATTGCTGGAAAATGAGAAAGAATACATTCCCCATGTTCACTCAACGTTACGTAATACAGTTGTGGTCAAAAGTTTACATACACTAGTGAAGATCATGTATGCCATGGCAATATAGGGTTTTCAATAAACTCTACAACTCTTATTTTTCTGTGATGGAATGATAAGGAGCACATATTTCTTTGTCACAGAAAACATTCATGAAAAATGGTCCTTTTACGAATTTATTATGGGTCTTTTGAAAATGTGTCAAAATCTTCTGGGTCAAAAATATACATACAGCACCTTGAATTACCAATTTGGTGATGTAGAAAAAGTTGTTTCAATCCAATTTGCTTTTTGGCATGGCCTCCTAACTTCTTACGAGTGATTATGATTGACTCCAGCTGGTGACTTCTTTCAGTCCATGTAAATAGGGCTTGTTTGACACATTCACTAGACTCAGCCAGAAATACTAGTGATGGGTTTTGAAGCGCCATGTGAGGCATCGACGCATTCATGCAAATTGGTTCACTAAACTCGAAGCTTCTTTTAGCTTCATTTACTCTACGGCGACATCGTGTGGACAATAAAATGTATTACATTACGGTGCGGCCTATGTTACTTTTGTCTTGATGAATGCTTCCAGAAAGTTTCTCCGGTCTGGAATAACTTTGATCTTCTGACACCAAATAAATAAAAAAGAAAATAAATAAAAAAGACCTCAATTAGCAGACGCTTTTATCAAAAGCGAATGTCAATAAGTTTCATGATATAAGTAAGAACTTAATTTTACATAGGCTCAATGCAGATTCGAACTCACAACTTCACGCCCTCAAGGCCAATGCCTTAACCCGTTGAGCCATCTGACTCCTGTCTTATTTAGCTTTCTTTTTAATTCTAGGTGAAGTGTCGGCTTTCCTCCACAGAGCTATCTTACGTCAACAAGAGCACTTCATTGATGCTGAGGCATTATATTATAATTGGCAGATAGGCCTACTTCTGAGAGTACACCAAGTATGTTGATATTCTCACCAAACTGCACTCAAATTACGAACACTCCTATACCGTCAAACCCACACATTTTGAATGAAACTTGGTGCTTTTGAAGGATTTGAGCTCCCGCCAAATCCCAAACCACCACTATCACGTGGTACAACCGGCCAACGAAGCTTCGCACGTCACTGATGACGTAGACGACACACGCCTTAATATTATAGGTCCATGCTCGGTACACGCTTCGCGGAAGCTCCTCCCAGATTTCTCGAAGCTTGTTTCGAAGCTTCGACACGGCAAGCCCATCACTAAGAAATACTACAATGGGAAAGTCTAAGGAGCTCAGCACGGATCTGAAAAAGCGCATCATTGACTTGAACAAGTCAGGAAAGTCCCTTGGAGCCATTTCAAAGCAGTTGCAGGTCCCAAGATCAACTGTGCAAACAATTGTTTGTAAGTATAAAGTGCATGGCACAGTTGTATCATTGCCACGATCAGGAAGAAAACGCAAGCTATCACTTGCTGCTGAGAGAAAATTGGTCAGGTTGGTCAAGAGTCAACCAAGAACCACCAAAAAGCAAGTCTGCAATGAGTTGGAGGCTGCTGGAACACATGTGTCAGTGTCCACAGTCAAGCGTGTTCTACATCGCCATGGGCTGAGAGGCTGCCGTGCAAGAAGGAAGCCATTACTCCAGAAGCGGCACCTTACGGCTCGACTGAAGTTTGCTGCTGATGACATGGACTAAGACAAGGCCTTCTGGAGGAAAGTTCTGTGGTCAGACGAAACTAAAATTGAGCTTTTTGGCCACAATGACCAGAAATATGTTTGGAGGAGAAAAGGTGAGGCCTTTCACCCCAAGAACACCATACCTACCGTCAAACATGGTGGTGGTAGTATTATGCTGTGGGCCTGTTTTGCTGGCAGTGGAACTGGTGCTTTACAGAAAGTAAATGGAATAATGAAGAAGGAAGACTACCTCCAAATTCTGCAGGAAAACCTAAAATCATCAGCCAGAAAGTTGGGTCTTGGACGTAGTTGGGTGTTCCAACAGGACAATGACCCCAAACATACATCAAAAGTGGTGAAGGAATGGCTAAATCAAGCTAGAATTAAGGTCTTAGAGTGGCCTTCCCAAAGTCCTGACTTAAACCCCATACAGAATATGTGGACTGTGCTGAAGAGACAAGTCCGACTCAGAAAACCAACAAATTTAGTTGAACTGCACCGATTCTGTCAGGAGGAGTGGTCAAAGATTCAACCAGAAGCTTGCCAGAAGCTTGTGGATGTCTACCGAAAGCGCCTAATTGAGGTGAAAATGGCCAAGGGACATTTAACCAAATATTAACATTGCTGTATGTATATTTTTGACCCAGCAGATTTTGTCACATTTTCAAAAGACCCATAATAAATTCATAAAAGAAAAAATTTTCATGAATGTTTTTTGTGACAAAGAAATATGTGCTCCTTATCATTCCATCACAGAAAAATAAGAGTTGTAGAGTTTATTGAAAACCCTATATTGCCATGGCATACATGATCTTCACTAGTGTATGTAAACTTTTGACCACAACTGTATGTATTATGCAGACTGTACCTTATGTGAAATTACTATTACTTAATTATTAGATACTAGTTATACAGGAATAGATACGAGTAACTATTGGAAAAGATACTAGTACCTAATGAATAACTAGGCCTACTAATATGTAATTAGATTAGGCGGGCACGATAAAGTCCAATATAAAAAATAAGAAAATAAGTAAGTTAAGTTGTCCAGTTAAGTAGTCCAGTATAAAAAATAAGTAAGTGGACATACAGACATATAGACAGTTATTGCACTTGAGGAGAATTACAGAATTACAGTATTGCAAGAGAAATAAGTAAGTTAAGTCGACAGTTACTAGTACCATCAAATTTGTTTTTACAAAACAAATATTATATATCTGTATCCTTAGTATTACGAACTATTACACTGTAATGTGTTAAAGGATGCTTAGTCATGCTTAGATCATGTTCTCTCGACATGTAACATGCATGACGTCATGCTGGTCCACAGTGACATCGCCAGCTGACAAGCAGGATAAACACACATCGCTTTATATTTCTTTACTCTTTGCGTCTTAAATTTGAAACTATTGAAACCTGTTCTTTAAATGTATGTTTTGAACTTGGCTACTGTACTAGTTTAGTTACGGGTTCTGCCAGCTAGGCTAACTAGGCTAGCAGCTCTCTGGTGTGTACACTCTCTGGTGTCTACTTTAAAGAGTCATGGATCAACAGAACACTTCGTACTCTGTCAAGTTGTTCGTTTACGACCTTTCCAAAGGAATGGCTCGGCAGCTGAGTCCTCTCATGTTGGGTAAGTTGCTATTTTGACAACCTGAACATTAAATTGTCCCCCCCTATGGGAGTGATGCCTGGTGCGGGGAGGGAAGCAGGAAAACCCGGGGATGAGATCTAGGCCTGTACAGTAACCAGCTAAAGGAACCACCACAGTTACATTTCACTTTTATATCTTTACAGGGAAGCAGCTTGATGGAATATGGTGAGGATTTATTTTATAAAACAATATTTGTTGACACAACAGCTCCAGGTGTTTTTTAATGAGTCTGTTTAGGTGTAGACATTCCACTGATGTGCTGTTAATCGTGCTGTTTATCACCAGTCTTCTTCATACTGGGCAACATATAAGCAGTAGAATGTAAAACAATTCTGACATGTTCTGACAAATGTATTAACATTGTTTTCACTCAGGCACACAGGTGTTGTTGTTCATGGAGAGGAGTTCTTCTATGGTGGAGAGGGCATCTCTAACTGTCTGCCTGTAAGATTTTCACTCTGTCAGTCCAGAGAAGTTAAAGAAAGATTGTGGAAAGAAGCCATGATGAGAAGAGCTGTCATGATGACTAAGCAGTTTGCTGTTGTTGTTTACAGGGTGGAACCCAACTAGGAGAACCCAACTCTGTAGTGGATCTGGGTAACACAGAGGTGACTGAGGAGATATTCATGGAGTATCTGTCATCTCTGGGAGAATCTACATACAGGTAATGTCCTACAGTAATACAGTCATTTGAACGTACTGAATGTTCAATATGATCTCATTCCCAGTATTTCCCGTCTCTCTTGTCTCTGTCTTTGCCTTGTTGTATGATCTACCAACCTCTATTCCCTTCTATTCCTTTTCTTTCTCATCACCCTCTCTTCTGTCAATTCAATCTCACTCTCTTTATTCCTTTCCTCCCTTTCTCCAGAGGTGATAAGTACCACCTGTTTGAGCACAACTGCAACACGTTTAGTAATGAAGTGGCTCAGTTCCTGACTGGCAGCCAGATCCCTGCTTACATCACCAACCTGCCATCTGAGATCCTGTCTACGTGAGTCACACTAACACACACACACACACACACACACACACACACACACACACACACACACACACACACACACACACACACACACACACACACACACTCACACACACTCACACACACTCACAAAAGATTAGATTAGATGAACCTTTAGATGAACCTAATCACACACACACACTTTGTCTCACACTCTTAACCCTTTGTTTTCTGGTTCTTCAGCCCATTTGGCCAGGCTCTACGCCCCATCCTGGACTCCATCAGCATCACTCCACCAGGGGGCAGCACTTTCAACGGTCACTATGGCCAGAGATAGACAGGCAGGAAGAAGTACGGTTTCCACTGTAGGAACTGTTAAGATAGTTGGTTTCAGGGCAGGAAATGGAAAGTTCCAGAACCTTTTGTGTCCCCTACCTAAGCTACCTAGATACCAGCTAGTCTGCAAGCTAACATTGGTGTCAAACTTTATTTGGAAGGTCCCCCTATTCATTATTCCCCATTAGACTGTCAAAAAATGCAATCCACTAACCAGTTAAGTTTCAGTGGATGGTTGGTTGACTGCTAGAATATCTTGGGGTCCCTCTCAGTGAAGAACTACTAAACCCAGTAACCTTACCTCATTATCACTCCGTACACCAGCCTGGCCTGACAGATACTTAAGATCCTGACTCTGTTTGACCTCCAGGGGAACTTTGCCACTATTATGATGTCTGAGCTGATAGGGGTCAAGGGTCAAGGGTGTCCAAACAGCTCAGGACCATCTGAATGTAAACTAGGAGGGCTGCAGGGTCTCTCTCAGTGAAATAGGGGTCTGACCCTAGTTGAACAAAACCAGTGCAACTAAACTCAACTAAACAAATGCACTTTGACTAAATGCACTTGTTCAGCCATGTTCTGTTCTCCTTGAGGCCCAGATCTGCTTATCTTTCCTGCACAGGAGGGGGGTGGGGGGGAGTGGTGGACCCTGTTATCATCCCATCATCAAGTAATCCTTTTTTATTTTTTTATTTTGTGTTTTTGAGCTTGATTAGGGTAGGAAGGACAGTGAGAACAAACAAGGAACAAATAAACGCTGGTAAGATCTGGTATTTTAAATCCTTCAGTAAATGTTGTTAAATTGGTCATTTGTCTCGTCTTTACTTTTTAAAGTTGTTCATTAAGAGACCAGCTCCAGGGTGCTTGACCAAACTAAAAACATGCACATATATATGATGACATCAGTGACCTCAAAGCACAGAGATCTGCTTCTTCCTACTCCAGATGTTAAAACTCTGTAGTGATGAACAGGAATGAACCATATCTAGAAATATTGAGGATTGTTGAAAGATTAAGTAAGCTGTTTAAAAGGTGTAGTCATGACAACTTATTCCCCTTCCTGACAAACCTGTCATTTGTTGCCAACATTGTGTTCAAGTCATTTAGTTTGTTTTAATGTTTCTGTGCCATTCTATTTATTCTTGACTTAAAAAAAATGTTGTTTGTGGAATATAATTCCTTGAAATTGTTATTATAATTCTCTTAAATGTAATATTTAGTTATCAGTAACTTTGTATAATCAGTCTTGTTACATAGTCATTCTCATCTGGTGAATGAATTGAACTGTGATGAAAAAATTCAGCCTTTTATCTCCCATTTTATGATGTTAAGATACAGTTTACAATTGACCCAAATCTACTTGATAAATAAACTTTTCTGTACTCTTGTCTTTGTGTGCACGTGTGTTCATTGTAGTTAATACTATGTTTAGGATACACAGTGAACTGTAGTAACCCTTTTTATGGTGTCTTTTTTATCTATATTTTGGGTTAAATTAAAGTAATATTTAGTCTAGAACGGAGTATTTCTGCCTTTTTGTGACATGAATAACCACAAGGTGGCAATATAAATCACATGTTCCCTCTGGTTGCTTTACTGCTCATGGTAAAGGTGGGACACTTCTGTTCATTTATTAGGATTCCTCCGTCGGTGAGACCAATTTGCATCCCTTTTGTAGAGTCCTGAAATTCATTACAGAGTCCTCATTTTAATGTTTATTTACATTTCACGATGAAGTCTCAACAACTCATAATGGCAAGCTCTTAGATTTTTCTGTACAATATAGATTTAGCAAACATTTTTCTTCACTACTACTCCTACAACATTTGTCCAATCTTCCCCAGGATTGACTGAATACACTGGTATTAAGTTGGTATTACACTTTATACCACTTATTACCACATTGTTACACTGTTATTAAGTCGGTATTACACTTTATACCACTTATTACCACATTGTTACACTGTTATTAAGTTGTTATTACACTTTATACCAGTGATTACTCAATTGTTCAACTGTTTTTACGTTGCTATTAAACTTTTTACCAGTTTATTCCACGTTGTTACATTGTTATTAAGTTGTATACTTTTTTAATAGTTTCAGCTGTGGTTAGTGGTCCGATGACTTTTGCAGCAATGAATCCTGATGTGTCAGCAAGGCCAAATCAGGGTTATTTGTTGTTGTTATTTGTTACTCACTGTTATTATGTTGTTATTATACTTTCTACAAAGTGAATACACTGGTATTAAGTTGGTATTACACTTTATACCACTTATTACCACATTGTTACACTGTTATTAAGTTGTTGTTACACTTCATAACAGTTATTACTACATTGTTACACTGTTATTACATTGTTATTAGTTAGTTATTACTGCGTTGTAACATTGTTATTAAGTTATTATTACTTTTTTAATAGTTTCAGCTGTGGTTAGTGGTCCGATGGGTCCATGTGAGACCAATTTGCATCCCTTTTGTTGTAGAGTCCTGAAATTCATTACAGAGTCCTCATTTGTCACAATGAAGAATAAAGTCTCAACAACTCATAACGGCAAGCCCTTTGATTTTTCTGTACAATATAGATTTAGGAAACATTTTTCTTCGCTACTACTCCTACAACATTTGTCCAATCTTGGCAGTTATCATCGTCAGATGATCAACCCTTACAAAAGTTATCAATAGGACTTTTGATGTTCACAATCCTTTTTCCGTTACAGCACAGGGGGCACTACAGTCTTGGATGTATTCACACCAAACATGCAGATTGCATTTTGAATTACATATCAATTTCATCAATTGTTCCAGGAGGAATCCACCATCGCTGCTTGCAGCTATATTTTCCCTTTTATCTTTTGTTTATGGAGCAAAGTTATTGAGCTAGATTGAAAAAAAGTTATTGAGCTAATTGTGTTTTTATGATTTTCTTAACAAATAACATTGAAGAAGAGGCTTAAAGTTGAAATAATAAATGCAACGATACAACAATGGCATCAGTAATCTAACAGTCATTAATAATAAATGGGTTTGAGTTAATGTTGTAAATATGTTAGTACCTGAGATTGACCCTCCTAGCTGTGACCATGTGACTCTTATTTGACCTCTGATGCTCATCATCATATCAAAGGAACAATTAACATGATACTGTGCAGTTACCATTACAGCAGCTTTATTCTTATACTTTATTACTATCATTTCCAAAAAATAATAAACACTTTCTACTAATAAATATTATCAGTTACATTGTTCATCAAGCCCTTATGCAAAAATGCATATATACAATGAGAAATCCTTTCACATAAACAACAATATTTAAACATTAATTAAATATACAACCGTTTTATGCAACACATGATTTACAGATTGTCTCATTAACCTAATTTGGTATGATCTGTAAATTATGTGTATTCTAAGAAATATACACATGAATACATAGATGTATAATGTTATACATTAATCCCAATGTAATAAAAGCACTAATTTACCTGATGGACAAAGGGACATATTAGGGTTGAAACAGAATGTAGTAAAATTGTGTCGTTCTGGAAGAAAGTTGGAAGCACTTAATTCATTGTTAAACTTACAAAGAATGACTTACATTGAATATACTGTATATACATATATATATGATCTGCTGTATGTTGCTTGAAACCCTTGTGATCCCCATTGCTTGTTTATTTGGCCTGTTCAGGGTTATTCCCATGATTGTGCTTCTCAAAAACGTATGTTTATGTATTTCTTTTTTGTGTGGAAGTGATTTTGTGTAATGATACAATAATACGTTTGATGTTGCATAGGATCTCGACTTGAGGGGAGGTCAGTCAACATTGTCTGTAGCCAGAGATTCAGTGGTGTTAACTGCTGCTGCTGCAGGAGTCAAACACACACACACACACACACACACACACACACACACACACACACACACACACACACATAGAGTCGTGATCCTGACAGTTCAGCAGAAACAATCTAGATCTGTGGTGATTTCTGTCTCCTCTTACATTTCTGTGTGG